>PVJI01004330.1:0-110005 GCA_004026765.1 Micronycteris hirsuta
TAAAGTAGCTATTTCCCCCTCGTAATTAATAGATATCTTTGGGAACGTATCTTAAGACTAGCCAAGTATCTCTTTCTTTTAAAACTCTTTACCATTAATTTTAGCATCCACTGGTAGATTTGTCTGCAACAATTATTACTGTGGTATTCTAGTGGCAATTTTATATTTTCCTCATTTTCTTCTACATTTATTGTTTGGAAATCTGTTAGAAAAAACTTCCCCCTCATTTATTTATTACCTATTTGTATCAGTATAGATTTATGTATATTTGTTTTAACCTATGGGTTACAACCCAGTAGTACCACTGTTTATTTTATTGCTCAAAATTTTCCACTTTTGGCCATGGGGAACACTTTCAGGTCCACTTCTACTTCCTTCCAACATGCCGGCATCTTTTTTGAACACCTCTTCACATTTTGATGCCATGAGATGCTCCAGGATCACCTTGTGTTTTCCCCACTCCAGCCCTGGAACAAAACTCTTCTCACAGAAAGCTCTGGTTTCCTTTTTAATTGGCAGATGATATTTAGAAACCAAGACCAGGCACTAGATGTGCTCATTGTTCTCTGGGTATCATTATTTGTACGACTTTTAGGGGATGGATCTTGGAAATATATGCACAGTCACACGTTACTCCACAAATTTTCAGTTAATGATGGGCTCCATGTGCCATGATGATCTCATTGTAATATGGCTGAAAATTCCTATCGACTAGTGATGTCATAGATGCCACGAAGTCGTAGCACAACATGTTATTCACGTTTGTGATGATGCCGGTGTGAGCAAACCTACTGCACTGCTAATCGTATAAAAGTATAGCACATACAATTATGTACAGTATACAGAGCACTTGCTAATGATAAAAACAACTATGTTACTGGTTTATGTTTTTATTATACTATAGGTTTTAATGATTATTTTAGAGGTCACTCTTTTTACTTATTTAAGCTCGCTGTAAAACCGTGTGCCCTATTATGCCATCAGCAGTCTCAAGTATCTCCTGTTTCCCACATCTCCTGATTGCCTCATTTTCTCTTGTACTTGATTTAATCTCGTTTTGTTTTTTCACAGCAGCATGCTGATAGGCTTGTAGCCTAGGAACAATAGGCTATACCAGCTAGCCTAGGTGTGCAGTAGGCTGTACCATCTATGTTTGTGTAAGTGTACTCTGTGATGTTAGCACAATGATGAAATTATCTACAATGCATTTCTCATAACGTCCCTGATGTTAAGCAATGTGTGACTACATATGTACTCATCTTGCAAAGGCATGCACATATACATTTATTTAAAAACCCTAAGTTTATACTGATACCTTGAGTCCAATTCAGCATGCCAGGGTTTATTTTAGCCTTTGCCTTTCCTTACTTGTAACATCTTTCTCCAACAGTGAGAGATCTGGCTCTCATTAGTTAAAGTATATTTATTTATTTGTTCATCCCTAATATATATTAAGTAGTTTCAGAATTGCTAACCTATACCATTGTGAAAAACAAGTTTATTAACTAAAATACAGTATTGTATTTTAACAATATAATGAAAGTTCTTTTTTGTCTTCAATTTTACAATATATACTCAAAATGCTATTTTTCTAAAGTGACAGTTTGATTTTTTGCTTCCCAAGTCCCTTCAGCATGTGTATTTTATTCATTTGTAATAAAGTTAAGTTCATTTATAATCATTCGTATTTCATTTTGAGTTTCTTCTATACTTAGGTTGATTTCTTTTAAATTTACATACAGTAAAATTTACTCTTGGTAGTGTATAGTTTTATGGGTTTTGAAAAATGGATAGAGTCATGTATCCAACGATACAGCATGATTTAGAATGGTTCTGCCACATAAATTCTCTTCTATCACCACTCCCCTACCAACCACGGACTTTGTAATTAATCCTCTCCTACCCTTGCACCCAGCCCTTGGAACCCTCTGTTATTTTTCATCCATATAGTTTTGGCTTTTCCAGACAGTCATATTAATGGATTAATAAAACATGTAGCCTGTTGGTTCTGGCTTCATTTACTTAGCAAAATGCATTTACAATGTATCTATTGTGCTGCATATCAGTAATTTCTTACTCTTTATTTCCAAGTCCTGTTCCATTCAATGGATTTACCACAGCTTTTAAATCCATTCATTGGTAGAAAGACATGTGGGTTGTTGCCAATTTTTGATGGTAAAAAATAACACTGCTATAAAAATGTATATAGGTTTTTGTATGGATATGTGTTTTCATTGCTTGGGTAAATACCTACGAGTGGGATTGTTGGATCACGTCATAAATGTGTACGAGCATATTCATTTTTATAAGATACTGCCCAATGATTTTCCAGAGTGGCTTTAGCATTTTGCATTTCCACCAGCCTTTGTGAGAGACCTGGTATTATATCCTCATCAGCACTTGGGATTGCCAGTATTTTAGTCAAACTAATAGGAGTGTAATGGTATCTCACTGAGGTTTTAATCTGTATCTCCCTAATAATGTTGACCATTACTTTAGATGCTTATTTGCCATCTTCTTAGGCAAAGTGTTGTTTAGATCTTCTGCCTATTTTAAAATTGGGTTCTTTTTTTAAATTTTTGAATTAAAAGTGTTTGTGATGTGTTCTGACTACTAGTCCTTTGTCAGCTGTATAATTTGTAAACACTTTCTCCCAGCCTGTAGCTTGTAGTTTTATTTTCTTCATGGTGATTTTTGAAGGGCAATAGTTTTTAATTTTGTGGAGTCCAGATAATTAATTTTTAATTTCTTGATGGTGCTTTTGGTATCATATGTAAAAAATTTTTGTTCAATTCCAAAGTGATGTCTGAGGTCAATGACACCAAAATTCTGAGGTGTTAATGGCAGCAGAAGGGGACACCCCTTGTCGGGGGTGGGAGGTCAATTAAAAGTTCAGAGATCATTGAACATTAAAAACTTAATAAAAATAAAAAATCTTTGCCTAATCCAAGTTCACAAAGATTTTCTGCTAGAAGTTTTAGTTTTAGCTTTTATATTTCTGTCTATGATCCATTTTGAGTCAATTTTTGTGTATGGTATAAGATAAGGATCTAAGCTCATTTTGTATATCTGTGAGGGAGAGAGAAAGAGGGAGAGAAAGAAAGAGCTAGAGGGAGTTTTATGAAAGACTTTGTCTATGGTTACTATTCTATTCTTTTTTTTTTTTTTAACTATTCTTTCCTATTTAAATATTTGGTAAAATTTACCAGCCATTTGAGGCTAGGCTTTTCTTTGTGAAAAGATTTTTAATTATAATTATACTTATTTAAGCTATAAAATATAATTATACTTTTTATAGCTCTGCTTAGATTTTCTGTTTCTTGAGAAAGTTTTGGTCATCTAAGTCTTTCTAGGATTTTCTCATTTCATCTGAATCATCTAACTTGTTGGCACACAGTTGTGCTTAATATTTCTTTATTAGCAGTGCTGTTCCTTCTTTCATTTCTTCCTTTCTTGATTGGCGTAGCAAATATTTTTTAGTGCTCTATTTAAATAGAACACTAAAACTAATTTTAGTCAGACTGATAGAAGTGTAATAGTATCTCACTGAGGTTTTAATCTGCATCTCCCTAATAATGTTGACCATTACTTTATATGCTTATTTGCCATCTTCTTAGGCAAAGTGTTGTTTAGATCTTCTGCCTACTTTAAAATTGGGTTGTTCTTTTTTTATTTTTGAATTGAAAGAGTTTGTTTCTATTTAAATAGAGCACTAAAAAATATTTGCTACACTGATCAAAGAAGGAAGAAATGAAAGAAGGAACAGCACTGCTAATTTAGTGCTCTATTTAAATTTTTTGTTGACATTTTTCTTTTTTTAATTGAGGTATAATTCACATACCATAGTATTTATTCTTTTAAAATGTACAATTCAGTGGTTTTTAGTACATTCACAAAGTTGTGCAACCATCTCCATCTAATTCTAGGAGACTTCATCAACACGCATGTGCATACGCACACACAAACGCTATACTCATTAGCAGTCACTCCCTATTTCTCCTCCCAACCCTTGGGAACCATTTATTTATGTACTTCTTTCCCTATGGATTTTCCACTTCTAAGCATTTAATATTAAAGAAATCATAGAACATGTCGCTTTCTGTGTCTAGCTTATTTCATTTAGCATCATGCTTTTAGAGTTCATTCATTTTCTAGTATGTAACAGTACTTTATTTTTTTTGTGGCTAAGTACCATTCTATTGTATACCTATACCATATTCTGTTTATCCATTTATCTGTTGATGGACATTCAGGTTATTTCTATTTTTGTTATTATGAATAATGATACCATGAACACTCATCTACAAGTGTTTGTGTGGATATACTTTTAATTCTCTTGAGTATAGAGGTCTGTCCAGAAAAAGTCCAGCCATTGTTAATATAATGAGAACAGTTTGTGTGACATCAATGTAACCTGGCAACCAAGGAGAGTGGACTGGAATATGCATATGTGAACAATAATGACTTCACTGTACTAGTCAGTGGGGACAATAGATGCCAGAGTGAGAGTGTGTACTGTGTGGCTGTCATATTCAAAATGACTGAGTGAGTAGAGCAATGAATCTGCATCAAATTTTGAGTTAAGCTTGAACATTCCTCCATGGAAACTATTCAGAGGATTCAGAAGGCTTTCGGGGTCAATGCAAGAGTGCAGTGCAAATAAAACTGTGGCACAAACACTTCAAAGATGCTCGAGAATCTGTTGAAGGTGATCCACATTCTGGAAGGCCTGCAACAAGGAGAGCACCTAAGAATGCTGAATGTATGCGGGCTGCAATCAACAATGATCAGTGACTGACAGTGTGAGAACTAGAAGCTGACCTGGGATTCCCAAAACTACTATGTTTGAGATTATGATGCAGGATCTTGGCATGAAACATGTCATGGCAAAATTCATTCAAACTGATGCCAAGGAACCAGATTTCCTCATAAGGTCATAACTTGAAGTTACTGAGGTGTCATTGTCCTACGTACAATGTTTCTTGTATCTTCTTCAATAAATGTCTCTATTTGTCATAATACATGGCTGGATACTTTCTGAACAGAGCTCATATACCTCGGGTAGATTGCTGGATTATATGGTAACTCTAGGTTCTATTTTTTGAATAACTACCAAACTGTTTCTTAACATGGCTTAATCATGTTACATTGTTACTAGTAATGTATTAGGATTCCAATTTCCCCACATCCTCTCCAGCACTTGCTATTATTATCCATCTTTTTAAATCATAACCATCCTAATGTGTGTGAAGTGGTATCTTATTGTGTTTTGGGCTATTTCCTTAATAACTAATGATGCTGAACACTTTTTCTTTTCTTTTTGTCTTTTTCTAAAAAAACACAAATATTTAATGGGTTGAACTTGCTAGGGTACAGTAGAAAGCAGCTTATCTTTCCTTCCACTTCCCTGTCTTCAAACTTCTTTTTTTTTGTTTTCTTTTTTTTAATGTATTTCATTGATTATGCTATTACAGTTTTCCCATTTTTTTAAAGAATTTATTTTATTTATTTTCAGAGAGGAGAAGGGAGGGAGAAAGAGCAATGAATGGTTGCCTCTCACATGGCCCTCATTGGGGACCTGGCCCGCAACCCAGGCATGTGGCCCAACTGGGAATCGAACCAGGACCCTCTGGTTCCCAGCCCGCGCTCAATCCACTGAGCTACACTAGCCAGGCAGTTTTCCCATTTTTTTTTCCTCCCTTTTATACTCCTCTGCCCTGTACCCCTCCTCTCACCAGCATTCCCACACCTTAGTTCATGTCCATGGGTCTACATATAAGTTCTTTGGCTTCTGCATTTCCCATACTATTCTTAACCTACCCCTGCCTATTTTGTACCTACCATTTATTCTTCTTATTCCCTGTACCTTTCCCTCATTCTCCCCGCTCCCTCTCCCCGCTGATAACCCTCCGTTGATCTCCATTTCTATGAATCTGTTCTTGTTCTAGTTGTTTGCTTAGTTCATTTTTGTTTATGTTTTTGTTTTTTTTAGGTTTGATTGTTGATAGTTGTGAATTTGTTGTCATTTTACTATTCGTATTTTGATCTTCTTTTTCTTAGATAAGTACCTTTAACATTTCATATAATAAGGGCTTGGTGATGATGAACTCCTTTAACTTGACCTTATCTGGGAAGCATTTATCTACCCTTCCATTCTAAATGATGGCTTTGATAGGTAGAGTAATCTTGGATGGAGGTCCTTGCCTTTCATGAGTTTGAATACTTCTTTCCAGTCCCTTCTTGCCTGCAAGGTTTTTTTTGAGAAATCAGCAGACGGTCTTATGGGAACTCCTTTGTAGGTAACTGTCTCCTTTTCTTGCTGCTTTTAAGATTCTCTCCTTATTTTTAATCTTGGGTAATGTGATTATGATGTGCCTTGGTGTGTGCTTCCTTGGGTCCAATTTTTTGGGGACTCTCTGAGCTTCCCGGACTTCCTGGAAGTCTATTTCCTTTGCCAGATTGGGGAAGTTATCCTTCATTATGTTTTCAAATAAGTTTTCAATTTCTTGCTCTTCCTCTTCTCCTTCTGGCATTCCTATGATTCAGATGTTGGAACGTTTAAAGTTTTCCTGGAGGTTCCTAAGCCTCTCCTCGTTTTTCTGAGTTCTTGTTTCTTCATTCTATTCTGTTTGAATGTTTAATTCTTCCTTCTGCTTCAAATAATTGATTTGAGTCCCCATTTCTTTCCCTTCACTGTAGGTTCCCTGTACATTCTCCTTTATTTCACTTTTAATAGCCTTCACTTTTTCATCCATTTTGTGACCATACTCAACCATTTCTGTGAGCATTCTGATTAAGTGAGTGTTTTGAACTGTGTATCTGATAGATTGGCTATCTCTTCATTGCTCAGTTGTATTTTTTCTGGAGCTTTGATCTGTTGTTTCATTTGGGCCATATTTTTGTGTCTTGGAGCACTTGTTACATTGTAAGGGCCAGAGCCTTAGGTATTTGCCAGGGCAGGGCAACCCATGTTGCTGCGTTGTGACACTGTGACACTGTCTGAGGGAGGGGTCCCAGAGGGAACAATGCCACTTGCTCAGCTCTTGGTCGGCTTTCAGTCACCTCCCTTGCTACCCACAGGCAAACTGGGCCCTTCTGGTGCTGATTCCAGGGTGGGTGGATTCGTGTACATTCTAGGACCTGTGGATTTATCCAATGAACTCTCCTGTGAGGCTGAGAGTTTCTCCCAATGTCACAACCCCCACAGAATTTTTTAGTCAGAGGTTTTGAGGCTTTATTCCCTCATGATGGGACCCTGGGTTGCGAAGTCTGTCTCACTCCCCAATTGTTCCTCCCACTTTATCTGCACACAAATTTGGGACCACCCAGTCCACCAGCCACCACCTTGTCCATTCCGCCAGATGCCACCTTGCCCACCCTGGACCTCTATCTGCTGCCTTGCTATGAGTCCTCTCCACCCTGGCTGCCCATCTCCTCCCCTCTGACTGGTCTGGGTGAATGTTTCTTTAACTCCTTGGTTGTCAGACTTCCATACAGTTCAATTTTCTGTCAGTTCTGGTTATTTTTGTTTTTAAAAGTTGTTGTTGTCCTTGTTTTGGTTGTGCGAGGAGGCACAGTGTGCCTACCTCTGCCTCCATTTGGCTGGAAGTCCCATCTTTTCATGTGTTTATTTCTTTGGAGAAATGCTGATCCCAATCTTTGCCCTTTTAAAAAAATTGGCTTATTTATCTTATTTCTCTATTGTTGAGTTATACTTTTGTTTTTAATTGTTGTTGTTTTTGTATATTCTGAATACTAGTCTCTTCTCAGGTGATTTTTAAATAGTTTCTCCATTCTGTGAATTGTGTTTTCACTTTCTAATACTGTCCTTGGCAACACAAAAGATTTCCATTTTGATGAATTCTCATTTATCTTTTTTCTTTGATTGCTTATGCATGCTTTTGGTGTCATATCTAAGGAACCATTGCCTAATCTAAGATTAATATTTTGTATATGGAGCAAAGTAAGGTTCTATGTTCTTTTTTTTTTTTTGCATATGGATAGCCATTGCATATGGATAGATGGTCTAAGCACCATCTGTTGAGAAGATGACTCCTTCATTATTGAATGTTCTTGGTACCTTTGTCAAAAAGAAATTGACCATGAATATAAAGGTTTATTTCTGGATTTTCAATCTATTCTATTGATCTATATGTCATCTATCCTTATGCCAGTTCTACAGAATCTTGATTACTGTACCTTTATAGGAAGTTTTAAAATCTGGATGTATGAATCATCAAACTTAGTTCTTCTTTTTCAGAATTGTTGTGACAATTGTATGTCTCTTACCTTTCCATATGAATTTTAGGATTAGCACATCAATTTCTATCAAAAACAGTTAAGATTTTAATATAGATTTCATTGACTTTGCAGATCAATTTGGGGAATATTGCCATCTTAACAATATTAAGTCTTCCAATGCATGAACATGAAATGTGTTTCCATTTATTTAATTCTTCCTTAATTTCTTCAGTGGTGTTTTGTAATTTAAGTCTACAAGTCTTGAAATTCATTGTTAAATTTATTCTTAAGTATTTTATGGTTTTGATGCTACTGTAGATTAAATTCTATCAATTTTATTTCATATTTTTTATTTTCTTCTTGCTACTGCTTGGAAATACACTTGATTATTAAATAATGATCTTTTATTCTGCAACATTTCTGTATTTGTGTTTATTTATTTACTTATTTATTTGGATTTCTTAGGATTTTCTATAAGAATGATCATGTCATCTGTGAATAGAGACAACTTTAATTTTTCCAATGTTAATGCTTTTTATTTCATTGTCTTTCCTAGTTAACCTGGCTAGGACCACCAATACAGTGTTGAAGTGGCAAGAGCAGATATCTTTGTTTTTTTTCTTGATTTTAGAATAAAGAAAGGTTTTGTGTTTTACATTAAGAATGGTGTTAACCCAGGGATTCTTGTAAATGCCTTTTATCAAGTAAAAACCCCACCTTCTGTTCCTAGTTTTATTTTTTTATTATGAAAGAAGTTTGTCACATGTTTTATTTTTATTTTTTGTATCTCTTATAAAGATTATGTAGTTTTTGTCCTTTATACTTTTAATATGGTTTATTTATTGATTTTATATTAAACCAACCTTGTATTCCTGGAATAAAGACCACTTGGATATTTTATATAATTCTTTTAATGTTACTGCATTCAGTTTGATAGTATTTTGTTGAGGAATTTTGCATCCAGACTTGTGAGAAATATTGGTATGTAGTTGTTTTTCTCCAGTGATATCTTTATTTAGCTTTAGCACTAGTGTAGTTTTGGCTTCATAAAATAAATTCAGAAATACTCTCTCTCTTTTATTTTCTGGAAGAGTCTGTGAAGGATTGGTGTTAATTATTCCTGAAATTTTTGGTAGAATTCAGCAGTAAGCCATCTAGTCTTGGGACATTTTTTTGATTACTAAGTCTCTTCACTAGTTATGGGTTGATTCAGATTTTCTATTTTTAATTCAGTCTGTTTGGGAAGTTTGTGTCTTTCTTGAAAGTTTCCCGTTTTATTTATGTAATCTAATTTACTGGTATACAATTGTTCATTATTATTATTCTCGTATTATTATTTCTGTAAGTCAATAGTAATGTTTTGTCTTTTAGTCCTGATTTTAGTAATTGATCCTTTTTATTTTTTGGCCACTGTAACTGAAGATTTGTCAACTTTGCAGTGTTTTCAACAAAGCAACCTTTGGTTTTATTGATTTCTCTATTGTTTTTTTTTAATTTATCAATTACAGTTGACATTTAATATTCTTTTATATTAGTTTCAGGTGTACAGCATAGTGATTAGACATTTATATAATTTATGAAACAATCCCCCAGATAAGTCTAGCACCTACCTGACACCATAAAATAATTATTACAATGCTATTGACTATATTTCCTGTGTTGTACTTTACATCCCTGTGCTATTTTGTAACTACCAATTTGTACTTCTTAGTCTCTTCACCTTTTTCACTCTCTCTATTGTTTCTATATTCTCTACTTAATTATTGCTCTGTTAATTAATATTCTAATCTTAATTATTTTCTCCCTTATGCTGGATTTGAATTTAGTTTGTACTCTTTCTAGTTTTTTTAAAATCGTCACCTGACTATTGAGAGAAAGGAAGAGGGGAAGAGAGATGGGAAGAGAGACAGAGAGAGAGCAAGAAAAGGACAGAGGGAGAGAGAGAGAAAGCAAGAGAGAGAGAGAGGGAGGGGGGGAGAAAAAGAGAGTGACGTCAATCAGTTTCCTCCTGTATGTCCCCCGACCAACCAGGGATCAAATCTGCAACCTAGGTATGTGCCCTGACTGGGAATCAAACCCACAACCCTTTGGTGCATGGGAGAACACTCCAACCAACAAGCCACCCAACCATGGCTCTAGTTTCTTGGTGGAAGATTAAGTTATTGATTTGAAATCTTTCTTCTTCTTCAATGTAAGCTTTTAGAGATATAAATTTCCGCCTGAGCACTGATTTCGCCGTATCCCATGTTTTAGTATGTTGTGTTTTTGTTTTCTTTATCTTAAAGCTGTTTTTCTAATTCCTCTTGTGATTTCTTCTGTGATGCATTGGGGGTTTAGGAATATATTTCTTTAATTTCCAAGTATTTGTGATTTTCCATGTCTTCTTCTGTTATTAATTTTTAATTCCATTCATTGTGTTCAGAAAACATACTTCAAGTGAGTTTAGCCTTTTAAAATTTACTGAGTCTTGCTTTGTGATCCAACATATTGTCTAGCCCAGAGAATGTTCCACATGCTCATGAGAATAATGCATATTATGCTATTGTTGTGTGTTTTCTATGTGTGTATCTTCAGCTTTTATTGTTGATTGTGTATTTCTCATTTCAATTTGTTGGTTTTTACATCATGTATCTTGAAGCTCTGTTGTAATATACATAAGTTTATGATTGTTATATCTTTTTGACGGATTGACCTATTTGTTATTATAAAATGTTCTTTGTTGTCTCTCGTAATTTTTTTTTTTGTCTTAAAGTCCAATTGTATGATACTCATACAGCCACTCGAACTCTCTTTTGGTTACTGATTGCATGGTGTATCTTTCTATTTTATTTTTTTCCTTCAACTATTTGTGTCTTTGAATCTAAGTGTGTCTCTTATAGACAATAAATATATGGTTGGATTATGTTGCTTTTTGAGGTTAAAGAACAGGAATAGTTTAAGTAAAAGAAGGAAGTAGAAAGATAGTTGATTGCATTTAGAAACTAGAACAGTAGTTCCAACTCTGGTTGCATTTTGGAACTAGCTGGGGAGCTTTAAAAATGGTCAGATGCTTGTGTCCTAAGCTGGGTCAGTGAAATTAGCAACTCAGAAGTTGGAATAAGGCACAGATTTTTGGTGACCCAGTGGTTCTAGTGTGCAGCCAGAGTCGAAAACTGCATTGGAAAGTCTGATGTGGCGATGTCAGAAATGCAGTATAAAGAATACAGGGAGATGACATACACAGAGATGACAGCGCATGGCAGAGGTGGAATGGAGCAGGACACCGAAAGTGGGGAGGAAAGGCCCCTAGTGGCTAGGTGTTGGGTGGGCATGAGTTTTGGTCCAGAGTCACCTAGGACACCCCCAGGGATTTGGTGGGAGAATGAGAGCTAGATGCCAGAGTCTTTGAGGGATGAGGGAAGGTGACTGGAGTTTGGAAATGGCAAAAGAAGAAGCTTTTTAAAAAGATGTAGATTAAGAACGGTGCGGAAATAACAGTGAACATGGAGGATGGAACTAGTCTGGGGCATCTTGAGGTACAAAGGTATGGAAGAAAGAGCAGCCTCTGCCGGAGGTGGCTGCAGGGGACACAGGGTCTGCAAGCATATCCAGAGTCTCCTTACAGTCAGAAAGTGTGGAAGTAATTTGTATAATATCAACTAGCTCTGTAAAATTGAATGCTCTCCTATGCTTATGTAACCGATGACATTTTGCTCTAGATGTTGGCTACTAGACAGGTTAGGGCTAAAGTTGGGGCCTACCTCTGTGAAATGCAAAGACTTCAGTTGATTTTGTACACTCATTTCACTCCTGGTTACCATTATATTCTGTTTGACTTGAATCCATTATAGTTTTCAAATTTCATTTATCTGGAATTATACACATGTATCTTTCTAAGCTACCTGAAATGTGTGCTTGGAACATGGCGGATTATAAATAAATTCATGCAAAACATTTTTCTACAGTATAAAATGACTCATTATAACTTTTCAAATAAATATTTTCGCCTGGTATATTTAACATATTATTCTGCTTCTAGTGTCTGCCATGACGAAGTAACCACTTGAGCTAAAGCCAACCCTATTCTGTTTCTAAATTGCTTTCCTAAAACACATTTATTATGTAAGATAAACATATTTTAATTCGATCTAATTTTTTTGTATAAGTAACAACATTTTAAAGCAAGGAAGAAAAATAAAATTTTATATGACCTCATCATATTAAAAGAATAATCTATGTGTTAGATATCAGAACAATTTTTTTCTTCTTCATTTCTGGCCAATAAGTCTGCTGTGGCTTATGTTTACTTTGTCAAAATTGGCAAAGAAGGACTGTTTATAAAGGTAACTGCACGCAATTGAGATGACATTTTTAGCACCTGGTTTTGGTACAGTTGCATATGAGTTGTCTGACAGATTAAAGAGAAATTTAGTAGATTTAGGGAGTTTGTTTTTGAAGTTGATTGAGGACTAGATGCAGACCCAGTGCGTTAAAATGTATGGCTTGGATTGTTCTCACACCCGATTAAATGCTCAGAGGCAATGTAACATGGTAGTTAAGGGCCTGGGCTCTGAACACGGTAATTACCAATCTTTCGTAGTCTCTGTTTCATCTTTTGTGAAATGAAGACAGCTACAGCATCTGCCTCAAGGAGATGAAGTGGGAATTAAATAAGATAATGCATTTAAGAATTTAAGGATTAAGCATAGTGCCTGGCAATACTGTGAACTGTTTATGAATGTTAATTTGAATAAAAATTAAAGGCTTTCACTTTGATCTTGTTCACTATACTGTGTAATTCTAATTGTTGCAGTGCATTTATGTGTCTCTAAAAACAGATGAATTCCTTAAGGACAGAGACTCTCCCTGTTGTGTCCCACGGTGCCAAATACAGTAGACTCTCTGGCAGATTAATTTGGTTCTCTGGATCCATGTCTTAACGAATGCCACTGGTATGTTTGAGCCAACACACTTAGAGAAATTCACCAGAAAACTGTCTATACTGTGAAATCTACTGTCTGATCTTATTGATCCACCTGCCTTCAAGTATTTTTCCGTGGTCTTTTTAGTTCACAAATGTATTTACATGAAGTCTAGAGAATATGAGTATTTTCAATGTTACTAATGTCTTTTCAAAGCCAACTTAAAAAAAATTTAGTTTAATTTTAGTTGTGTAGTATTTGATGAAGCAGAATATTTCTAAGCAATTTCTCCAGCAGTACTATCTCTTGGTGTTCTCAATGCCTTTGGGAAATCATGGTGGTATCTGGTTGGTAGAAATGTGAGGGTTCCCACTCCTTCTTAATAGAATGTTCCACTGGGAAATTTCTAATTTTCAGGACTTGTGGGGCTTTTGTTTTGTTGTTCTTCATCAACAAACGCAATCATAAGTCCCAAAAGCAGACACATGAGAAACTGGGCAAGCACTCCCTGAGTGGTTCCTGAAATCACAAGCCTGGTGATCCATCAGGCCTGTGACGATACCCACACCCACCTCTCACACCCACGTGCTCTGTGGCTTTTGAGTTTAACTGACCTTAATACTTATGACTCGGAAAATTCTGTTTGTAAGGCCTAAGGCGCCTGATGTTTGCCATGGTCCTTCTCAGGATCAGAGCCAAAGGCAGGCTTGGCGAGTTGGGGGCCGGTTCGAATAATGAAGGAAACAACTTCCTAAAACCCTTACTCCTCCTTCAGAAACAGATGTGGAAGGGTAGTGGATGTTCTTCCTCAGATAAAAACCTACATTGTTAAGAAAGCAGGTCAAGCACTGGGGTTTTTTCCTCTCAGTTTTCCTGGTACTTCAGTTGCCTTTAGTAATACTTTATATCACAGGAATCCTAGCAAAGTACTTCGACTGTGGGCTTATTCATGGCACCCTGTTTTGGTGTTAATTGTGGTATCTCATCAGTTTTAAAAAATAATATTTCATGCTGTTGGTTTTAATCAAAAGATTTTATAGTTTACTTAATTTATCATGCTATCTTTTCAAACCTATTCTTTTAAATTGAAAAAGCGGTACATATATACGGTGAAAAAGCAAAAAACAAACAAACAAACAAACAATAGTATAAAATAATATAAGTAAAAAAGCAAAAACAAGTCTTTCTTCCACCCTAGATTTCCAATTCTCCAAGGCTTCCTCCCCAGAGGTAGTCACTACTACCAGTATGCTCTGTATCTTTCTGGAATTTTCCATGCATACACAAATATCTATATTCTATGCATACTGACCTATGTCTTGTTTTTTTCCACTTGATGTGTCTTTCTACCTCAGCTCATATATACCCACCTCATTCTTTTTCAAGGCTGTTAGACTTGTCCTTTACATTTTAATTTAATTTTTAGACCAAAAAGACATTCACTTTTCCCTCCTGCTCTGGTCAGTTACAGACTGCCACGCCTGGTGCAGGCCTTCTGTGGTCTCCCTTCAGTGGCCTGAGAACATCTCCTGGTAACAGGACATTTTTCCCCCTGGGCAGTCCCGAAGCCTGTAATTCCATAATTAGACCTTCATCCCGTTGATTTGAGTTTCATCCAACTACTCAAATGCAAATATTCCTAGAAATCTTGTATTCTGTTCTATCCTGATCTCAGCGCAGACTAGTTTCTCAGACCCTTTGCTGGGAGTAAGTTTACCTGGGAGAGGTACTTGACTGAATTAGGGGGCCCTGAGAACTGGGGTCGAGGGTGTGAGGAGGGAGGAAAGGTAGTTAGATCTTCTTTCCTAGAGTTTGACTCTAAGATATACAGAGTCAACTGTCCACGTATAAAAGCAGACAGAAATAAAACAGCAGAGAGATGCTTGTTTGCAAGATGAATGAAGTCACTAGAAGAGATAATACCTTAATAATCTTAAGAGATTATACCTTGGGGTCCTTACTTAGCTCACATTCCCATTTTTTCCATAGTTATATCTACCTTCCCTGAATTCCTTCATGGTGGGTGACACCATAAATGGAAGACAAGGTATGTGGGGATTTCTCTTCCATGTTTTCTTCATTCCTAAGAGTTTATACGCTTAGAGGAATGCTTGCAGAGGAGGACAGGATATGCATTTCCGTCTGAGCAAGAGTTCCTTTCCATCTGGGAAAATGCCAGGCAGGAATAAAGATCTCTTTGATAAGTTGATCAAAGCTGTGACTCTCTTTCTAGAAAAACAAGCAAATGTATAGCAATGTATATACCACTGCAAGATTATTATTTTTTGTATGCTAATGCTGATATTTATTGAGCAGTTATTTTGTGTTGGGTACTGAGTCAAACAGGTCTGCACACTTTATTTTTATGAAATAATACAATAAAAGTGCTGTGAGGTAGGTGCAGTCACCCTCATTTCACAGATAGAAAGACCAAGATTCAGAGAGTTTAACATGCACAAGGTAGCAAAGGATAGATTTGAGTTTGAATCTGTCATAAGATCAAGAGCTCCTGGGTAAGGTGCCTCTTTGACCTGCTGAGGCTGATGAAAGACCTGACTTGGACAGTGTCTGTTGCAGGGGAAGAGCCCGCTGGCAGACAGGAAGAGCATAAGAACACACCTGTGAGTACGCTGCTGTGCTGGAAAGGAGATGTCTGAATATGCCAAGCCAGAATAGCAGGGCAGAACATGAAGAACAAAGTATTCTCGATATTACGAAAAGCAGGAGGAGGGAGGGAGAGCTGGGTGCTGTTAAATGAACACGTGGTATGGAAACAGAGGTAATAGAAGCTAACATTATTGAGTGCTACTCACTTCACAGATGAGAATACTGAGGGACAGTGAGGTTATATGGCCTGTTCCACATCATACAGCTAATAAGTGGTAGGATCAGGATTTGAAATAGGCAACTGGACACAAGTCTTTCCTCTTATCATCCAGGCTGAAGTTCCCCTGCGTCATTGTGTTGCAAGCATCTTGGTGAAATTCCTTATGGTGATCTTCAAGGCCAACCCCAATTGCTACAGAGCAAAAGGTGCCGGGGACATCCAATGACGCCCCAACCCTGCTCTACAGGTTCGTTATGCACACCGCCAAATAGAAAGATATCTCTTAATGCCAGAGACTTGTGAAAAGGAAAAGAATTATTTACTTACATGTTATACAGGCCTGGGATAATGACTTAAGGCCTTCTTTAAAATACTAGAATTCTCTAGAATACCCACAAACACCCGCAGTCTTTCCTCCCCCCCCCCTTTCCCAGTCCAGGGTACCGTAGGAGAAGAAGTAGAAGTGTGATACAGGCAGATCCTCAGTTCCAACACCATCCACTGTGTCGCCACCGCAATCCCCAGTTAATCCAAAACCATGTGGCACCTTCTCATGGCCCACCAGCAAGAGTCCATGCACCCCTTTCCTTCCAGGCAAAGTCTCTGCTGCTTCCTAGGCCGCGTGGTCCTGCCTCTGTCTCTTGGGCTGAGGGGTCCCCATTCTTCAGCCACGTGGTCCCAGAGAGCATCCTTCCCGCAGCGTCTCTCCTGCACTCCCCCAAACCGCCAAGAGAGAGTCCAGCATCGCTGCTACATGTTGCTTCCCAGCCTCCCAAGCCGCGTGGAAAAGGGAGCCCCAAAGCTGCAGGGTTCTCCCCTCTCCCCAAAAGCCACGTGTTCCAAGAGAGCGATATGGCTGCTGTGTCTAGGGGGAGTTGCCTCTCAGCTACATCCTGGGTGGAAATCTCCTCCATCCCCCTGGCTCAAAGCATGGCCACAGCTATTTAACATATCCATGGAACCAGTTAAAGGTTATAGATATGTTAAATGACTATGGCAGAGGTTGGCTGCAAAGATGCTACCATACTCAAAGCTCTGAATGCTGCTCCAGGAGTCCCATCCCCCACCCAGTTCAGACCTGTGGGGGTGAGGACATTCTATATACACATTTCTAATATTTCCTGGACACCTTGAGTTCTGGACCCTACTACAAATCCTTGTTTGGGCCCATTTCTTGGCTGCACCCTGTAACACAATGACCCATTCTCTGCAGTCTTTCCCTATCCTCATTTCCTCCTTTCTCTGGCCCCTGAGGCATTAATCATTCCATTCTGGATGTTCTCATAGCACTTGACTTTTTTTTTTTTTATAAATCTTTTTTTTTTTAAGATTTTATTTATTTATTTTCAGAGAGAGGAGAAGGGAGGGAGAAAGAGCAATGTATGGTTGCCTCTCACATGGCCCTCATTGGGGACCTGGCCCACAACCTAGGCATGTGCCCCAACTGGGAATCGAACCGGGACCCTCTGGTTCCCAGCCCGCGCTCAATCCACTGAGCTACACCAGCTGGGCTTTTTTTATAAATCTTTTTTTTTTTTTTTAGCACTTGACTTTTTACTGTTGATGCCTTTTGGATGTTATATTTTAATTGCTAGATTATAAGTGTCTTGAGGTTGAATAGGCACATTTTATTTTCCCTTGGTGCTTAAAACTGCACTAGTGACAATGGTAGATGCTCCGTATGTTTTCTGCATGGCTTGTAGGCTAGATTCCACTTTGCTTCGACACTGCTGGGAACCCCCGTGGGACTGCAGGCCATGGAGAGAAGTGGAACATATAGAAGATCACTGCAGGGGGCTCATGGAACCCTTGATTGTTGCATATTGATACTTAGCTTCCAGTTGAGGGACTTAATAGCACTTATGGGGACCAGGCCCCTTGTTGTTCCCCAGAAAGCAGGTATTAAAGGGGATCCATGTTTCCACGAGTAGGGAATCGTAGCCCTGGGCTTTCACACGTGTCAAAGAGCAAGGTCTCTCACATGATAAGCACAAGTCGGCATGCGTGGACCCATGTTCGTGGAAGCAGAATTCCCTGTGGGGGAATCAGGCTAACATATTTTCTTAAATTTAAAATCTTGCTGCTGCTGAAATCTCTCCCCTCCCTGGACTTATGCTAGTACCTGCCTAGGCTCTTCCTGGCAGTGTTTACGGTTCTGTGTGCCCTTTCAATTGCATATCCCACCTTTTGTTGTAACTTCCTGAATCCATCTACCGCCTGGCTTGTGCATAGTTAATGAAGACCATTCTGATGCGAATGTACTGGGATACAACTAATAAAAGGCTGGGCTGGCTATGCAAGGCTCTTTCCCAGATGATAAGGGGAGGGTCCTGTGGTCCTGGATTTCTTTTCCTGCATGTCTCTGGGTGAGATTCATTCACGCATTCGGTCACGGTCACCACGGATTTTGCAGGCCAAAATCTGTGACAAGGTATTATCTTTTTTTCTTTTTTTTTAAATTATATTTGTATTACCATTTATTTCCCTTATGCCCTCTTCCACCCCTGCTCCGCAATCATCCCACTGTTGTCTGTGTCCTTGAGTTCTTTTTCATTTTTGCTCCATCTCTCCCTTCCTCCCCAGAGCTGTCAGCCTGCTCTCTATCTATGAGTCTGTCTCTATTTTGCTTGTTAGTTCATTTTGTTCATTAAGGTATTATCTCTTCTAGTGACTTCATTCATCTTGCAAACAAGCATCTCTCTGCTCTTTTATTTCTGTCTGCTTTTATATGTGGACAGTTGACTCTGTATATCTTAGAGTCAAACTCTGGGAAAGAGGATCTGACTACTTTAACTGGTCACTATCCAGTGTTAAGTGTCGCTCTCTTGGGCAGGGTTGTATGCCAGGCTCCCTCCTGGACCATTAGCTTTTTTTATATGGTCTTGTTATCAATTCCTGGATGTGGCAAATCTCGGAACTTCCTTGGGTTTTTTGTCCATGGAGAGAAATATTCTATACAATTTCTACTTTGTTGACTATTCAAATTATTAATATCCAAACAATCAATATTCATATAAATATTCAGATATTGGTTACACAATGATTGAATGAAAAAATTTAGGAATTTTTACACATTTGATTTGTCCAAATATAAATATTGACTGCAAATTTAATTTAGGTGCTCACAAACCTAATATTATGAAGCACTCTTGGTTGCTGTAAATCACTTAAGGAGGAGACACAACATGCAAGCAATATTTCAAAGACTACAAAGCTAATTGGTACTTGATTTAAAAATTTCTACCAATGTGCTAATAATGTGGATTTAAATTTGTTACTCCATTGTCTGTATTTTTAGTCCTTTATTTTATTCTTGTCATTACCCTTACCATTATTGTTTCTTTACTCATGTAACCTAACAAGGACTGATAACAATTCAGTGATTTTGTGTGAATGAGAGAACGGGGGTTTTTCCTTGAGGAAAAAAAAAAGTATATTATTTATTTCTCATTAATAATATTACAAACAATAATTATACTGAAGTAATTCTAAGAGAATTATACAAATCCAATTATTGAACATAAAATGATAGGTCAAGTTTTAAATCATAATAATTAGAAATTGTTGAGGTTATTTTTTGTTATAAAATAATTACATGTCTTGCTGTCATGGAAAACATTTTTGAGGGACTTTTTCAGTGTTTACTAGTTTCAATATTTTGCTTTCTGTAGAAAAGGATACCATATTTTATAGTCTTTCTTATGTCATTGTAGATATTAAGTAGTTTTAAATAAATTTTAAAGTTGAGTAGTTTCATTTTCCACTGATGAGATATTTGGCAAAATTAAATAGACCCTGATGGCTACAAAGTTTTATAAATGTAGTCAGCTGACTATTGTTGAAATAGTCATTTTCAATGGTAGAATTTTGTGTAGGTGTATTCACTTTCATTCTCATTCTTCACGTTAAGTTATTAAAACATGGAAAAATACAAATATTCTTTTAATTTTGTAAACATTTCTTCTAGATGTATTTTGTTTCTAATATAGAAGAAACTAATTTTTAAAATTTTTCCTTTGAAATTTCAAACATATAGAAAAGTTGAAAGAAACAATGAACATCAAAAATCTTTTTACCCAGATTCATCAGTTAACATCTTGCCACATTCGCTCTCCCCCCTCTTTTTGTTGTTGAAACATTTGAAAATTACAGGTGTTGTGATATTCCCTCTACATACTTCCGCATGTGTGTGCTAAGAACAGCAACATTCTCCTGCTGTTTGTCCTCAATGCCATGTTCACAGCTACGAAATCCATTAATTCAATGTAATGTAATATACAGTCCATATTCAGATTTTCCCATTTGTCTCACAATGATCCTTTATAGATTTGTCCCCTAGGGTTCCACCAAGATGCATTCATTGCATTTTGTTACTATGTTTCTTTAATTTCCTTTCATCTAGAATAATCTCCTCCCCTTTTGTTGTTGCTGTATATGATACTGACATTTTGACAAGTTCAGGCCAGTTGTTTTATGAAATACATCACGATTTGGATTTATATGATGGTGTCCTCATCATTAGATTCAAGTAAAATATTCTGAGCAGGAATACTTCCCAGGTGAAGTGCGAACTTCCACTGTGTCATGCTAGGAGTTGAGGACATCAACTTCTCTTTTCTTGGTAGTGCTAAGTTTGACCAAGAAATCAATTTTGAAAATCAGTTTGGATCATGTATAAGTAGACCATGAAATTTTTGAATTGAAATAAGTCTTCTCCTTTCTAGAATTTTCTGCCTTGCGGAAGTTGCCATCAATGTTAAGAGACTCTGAGGTTCACTGAGTGTCTTCGTAAATGGAAGTAAGGGAGAACATTATGGGGTACCTAGAGGAAGAGCTTTGCGGGCAAGGGGAAGGCAAGTGCAAAGGCCTTGAATCAGGACTGTGGTTGGCCTGCCTGGGGAAGAGCAAGGAGGTCAGGTCTGAAGAGCCATCAGCAGGAGAGAGGGCCAGGGATGAGATCCAGGAGGAGACATGCAAGGTCTTAAAGGCCCTGTAAGAACTTGGACTCCAGGCTAAGTGTCAAGGGAAGCCATTAAGAAGTTCTGATGAAGAGAATGGTGTGATCTGACTTGCATGTTTTTCTTCTTACTTAGAATTTTTTATACTTATTGAAAGTGATCTTTCAGTAGGAACAGACGTTTGTTGTATATTCCTCTTGTGCATACATAAAAAGGGCAAGCACAAGTGACAGAAATCGTTTAAGGCCTTTCTAAGGCAACACAACTATATCACAACTGCCACCTGGCAGACAATTTAAAGCAATGTAAAGACTATTATGACCTCAGGGATGTGAAACTGTGAAAAGACATGATAGGAACCCGCTGAGTGCCAACACTTTGCTTTAGAAATGCAACTCCAGCACTGTTGATGCTCCTGTGTCTGCTTCCTCATCACATCCCCCTCTTCCCCACCCTGCAGATGTCCCCACTCATGACTTACGGGTTTTTTTCATGCCTATCTTCCTCTACTTTTATACCAAACATGCGCCCTCAACTCACATGCTTGGTCTCGTCTTTGCCTGTCCTCTATGTTTCCTCTGTCACTTGCTTGATCACTCAATAGTACGGGAGAGGCAGCCTTGCTCCCCTGGGTCTCTGCTGCTCATTTCACTCTGTGTCCTACTGTGTGCGCCTCCACACCTTCTCTGTCCTCCTGTTCAGGGACGTTTGGGTGGCCCTGGTGTTTGCAGCTACAAACTACTTCCTAGAACATTCCCCACTGTCTTCTGGAACGTGTGGGAGCCTTTCTCCAGAGCTGGACCTCTGGAATCACAAGTCACAGGACAGATGTTCCGATTCTGTTTACCAGCAATCAGAGCATCCCTCCTTCATCTGTGAACATCCAGAACAGACAGGAATCCCACCCCTCCTAGCCCACAGCCTGGACTGAATGTCTGCATTCAGGGACCCAGGGTGGAGAGCAGGGAGACGTGGAGGAGGTGGGGGCAGCCGGGGGAAGAGGCCAGGGTAGCAGAGGGAAGGCAACACCCCACACTGGCTCTCAGGTGAGGGTGTGAGGTGAGAGTGTGTCTGGAAGGTGGGAACTTGTGCTATAGACGGTGACATCATGGAATCCACAGTGAGGTCACTACTGGGCCTTGGGGCGTGGAATCCAGCGGAGGATGGGTGTCATTTGGAGCTGCTTTTATCTTGGTCCCGTCACTGAACCTGCAGTAAGGAGAGCTGAGGTGGCCCTGGGAACTCTGTCCTGAGCCCCCTGCAGCTCGCTGCTCTGGGTCCTGTTCAGTGGGGTCCAAGGTTACCGCTACTGAGCCCGACGTCTTAGCAGCTGCAGCAGCAGGGGCGTTGGCCCTGGCTGCCCATGCTCCCCCAGGGCCTCAGACAGATGCCCACCCCTCAGTCGGTGGTGGCCATGACTGTGCTGTGTGGGCTGGCTGTGACTGTCCTCAAGGCAGAGGGGCCCGCTATCTCTCACAGGCAGAGCCTAGAGCGGTATTATCTGCTCCCCTGGCAGGGAAGGGCCACCCTCTTTCAGAGCATCAGTTCTGACAAGAGCCCAGGACTGTCTCCTGGCTGAGGTATTCCCTGGCTGCTCAGGCCTGTCTTTCTGTTCCCACTGGTGGGGGCAGCTGGAGGAAGGGCCCCTGCCCTGTGATGAGGGGCTCCATTTTCTCCCATTCTTCCCTTCTGATGCCTGCACCCCATTTGCTTCTGTCACTGTCCCTCTGCAAGGATGAGACAAGGCTCCCACTTCTGGGTCTTCAGCTATTTCCACAGTAGGCTGGCTGGTGTCTCTTCCTGCAATCACCACATGGTGGGACCCTGAGGACCTGCTGGCGGCTGCTCCTCCCCTGCTGTGCTAGTTGCCTCTTCTTGTAAGGGCAGGGAGGGGGGTGGTGGGCGCTTCTGAGCTGGCCACTTTTGCCTCTTGGCCTTGCAGGCTTGGGGATGGCTGTGCTCACAGGACTGGCTGCAGGAACTGTTGCCACCCCTGCTGCTGCTCACGTGGTGGCCCCTTTGGCCACAACTGCAAAGTTGGTGACTGCAGAAGGAGTGTACTTGGGTGGATAAACTGGGCATTTCGTGAGCAGGGCCTGTGTGTGAGTGTCATGCTAGATTCTCCTCCCTCCTCACCCCAATGCAATCAGACACCTTAAGGACATGTGAAAATTCCTCTGGCTAACGTGATCCTGACTGCCTGTGGAGCTCTGTGACTGCTGGCTTCTTCCTTCCCTCTGCCACACTGCAGCTGCAACCATTACGTCCCTGGCTGGGGTGGCCTCACGCTGCTGCACCTCTGCTGGAGGTCCCAGGAATGAGTGAGGTTTTCCCAGTAGACAGCAAAGTCTTCCCAGGTGCCTGAAGGGGGCACAGCTGAATGTAAAAGGCATAGCCAGTGACAAGAGTCAGGCATAGTTCCTGTTTACACAAAGCATGGACAGACTCCAATGGAAGAAAGAAGCCTCTTGCACCCTGGCAGGGCCATATCCATTGTAGTGCTTATGGGCTTGTAGTTGGTCGAGGCGACAGCATGACCTCAGGTAGTGGGCAGTGGGGCTTGTCATGTGATGGCCACACCACCAGTCAGTGTGCATATCAGTCACTTCTCCTTTTTGGGGGATCTGGACAAAGTCAAACACCGGTGTATACATAAATATGTCAGCATTCCCTTCACAGTTATCACTGCAGGTCCCCAGGGAGATGCATGGTCACAGTGGCTGTGTGTCCCCAGGGAGATGCATGGTCACAGTGACTGTATGATGACTCATCCGCGGCTCATGCTATTGTTTGTTTCTTTCTCTTTTTTTTAAAGACAGTTGTGCCTCTGGTAGTTGGTCCATTCACTGGGTTCCCCAGACTGCAGCCCCTCTGCTTCAGCTCAGCAGCTCCTCCTTCCCAGCCACATTTATCCTCTATGGCCCTCTGTGGTCTGTCGCCATCGCATACCCCTGTGTCCTTGTATCATTGTCCCCTACAGCTAGCTGGCCCTCAGGACAGGATCACTGCCCCCTCCCCCAAAATGTACCATCACTGCCACGGGGGGCAGGTCCATCTTACAGTGGGAGCAGACGGGAACCCCACTTATATTTTAACAGTATTGCTCTGGCTGCTCTGTGAGAAATAGACTTCAGGGAGCAAAGTGAAGAGAGATTACTTGGGAGGCTATTGCAACAGTCTAGACAAGAGATAATGGCAGTTTGGGCAAAGAGGGTATAGTGGAAGGGTGATGGTGTTTGGGTTGAAAATATATTTTGAAGAGAGATCAACTGGATGTGATGGTGGTCTGGATGGGGCTGGTGTGCAAAGTCAAAGATGACTCCAAGATTTTGGCTTCAGCAAATGGGCAAATAGTGGTGCTCTTTATACTGGGATGTGGCAAGTTGAAGGAGGTACAGGTTAATTAAAAATGAGTGGGAATCAAGAGCTCAGCTTTGGACAACTTAAGTTTGAGTCGCCTATTAGACATCCAAGAGAAGATTTACCAGCCTAGGCAGCCTGGAGTTCAGGGAAGAGTGTAGAGTAGAGATACAAAGTTGGGGGTCTTCAGTGTATAAATGGCTTTGGAAAGCGTAAAGGAAGAAAGTGAGTACAGATGGAGGAGAGGTCTGAGGACGATCCCAGGAGCACCTCTAATACTCAAGAGGTTAGGAGACGGGAAGATTCAGCAAGGGAGGCTGAGACGGGGGCAGCCACTGAGGTGGAAGAGTAGCAGGAGAGGGTGGTGTCCTGAAAGCCAGTGGGCAGAAGTGTTTCAAGAATGGTGACATTATCCACCGTGTGAAGTGTTGCAGATAGTAAAGAAAGTTACCCGTCGGGTTTGGCCAGGTGAAGGTAGTTGTGATTTGGTGAGACTAGTGTTAGAAGGTCTGCGTGGAGTGGACTTGGGAGAATGGCGGGTGGGAAAGTGGGATAATGGGTTAAAATAACACTGGAGGATTTGTGAATGGGGGCTGAGAAATGGGCTGGTAATTGGAGAGAAAAGGGGATTAGGAGAGATTTTTAATATATTTTTAAAAGCTTTTCAGCTTAATTTAATTTTACTTTAAACCCATTTACTGAGGCATACTTTACATCCATAAGAGTCCGCCACTTTCAGTGTGCGAGTCAGTGATTTTTGGTAAGTTTCTCACTTCTGCAATCGTCACCAAAAACCACCTGAGAGCGTTTCCATCACTTTGTGTCCTTTCTGTCCACTCACTATTAATTCAGCTCATACTTCCAGGCCCTGGAGCACAGCAGTCTTCTTTTTGTCTCTGTAGGTTTGCCTTTCCTGGGAATTTTCTGTAAATGAAATTGTACAACATATTGTCGTTTGTGTCTGGCTTCTTTCACTTGGTGTAATATCCGTTCGTGGTATAGCAAATGTCATCAGAATTTTGTTCCCTTTTATTGCTGGATAACGTAACATAAGAAGGATATACCACATTTTGTTTTTTCATTTGTCAGTTGGTGGGCATTTGGATTATGGAAGATTATTAAAATAGGATTGTATTAGTGTGCTCAGGATGCTGTAATGAAATACCACAGACTGGGCAGACTATATAACAGAAATTTGTTTTCTCAGAATTTTAGAGCCTAGAAGTCCAAGCTCAAGGCCCTAGCAAAGTTGATGTCGGCTGAGACCTTTCTTTCTGGCTTGCAGATGCTGCTTTCTCACTGTGTCTTCATGCGGACTTTCCTCTGTGTGCATGGAGAGGGATTGGTGGAGTCTTTTTCTCCTTTTGGAAGGACACCAGTCCGATCAGCTTAGGGCTCCACCCTTAGGACCTCATTTAAGCTTTATTAAAGACTTTCTTTCAAAATACAGTCACATTGGGATTTCAGGCTTCAACTCATATATCTGAGGCACACAATTCAGTCTGTAACAGGAATATTATCAAAACAGCACATCTGTGTGCTGAATGAGAATGATCTAGTACAGGGTTTCTCGACCTTGGCACTATTCACCCCACTAGATCCTGGTTGCAGTTCCTGATCGTGACAACAAAAATATTTCCAGCCATTGTCAAATGTTTCTTGCAGGGTGCGAAATCACTCTTGACTGAGAACACTGATAGACCAGAAAGACAATTGGTAATGCAGGAGAGAGAGGACATAACTATAAGAACAAAGCCATTGAGTAGGCAAGAGAAGATGGGATTCAGTAGTAAGTGCCCCTGGATGGGAACTGTCAAAATTTATGACAGAGACCTTAACCTAGACAGGTATAGGAAGGGCCTGTGGGAGGATCTCTCACACACTGTGTCCCGGCAAAAGCTCCATAGGATGAAGTCTAAGTTTACAACAAAGCTCTATTGTTATGACAGTCCCTCCTTTTAGCTTCCTTTCCTGCTCCGTGAAAAGAGCTTCCTGCTTCTTTTTGCCTCTCACGTGCACCTGGCCAGCCCTGCCTGCATGTGCTGTATTGCAGTTCTTTATTGTTCCTGAATAAATCCTTTTTGGTGACAAAATACGTAGTTGACTTTTGTTTACAGTTGGCAGAGCAGAGAGAATTCATGCACTGGGACAGAACAAAAGACACGGAGGCAGGTGGGCTGGTAGATGTGCTGATGGAAGGATGTGCTGGTTTTCTTTTTACACTCATCATTCTCAGTGAAAGCAGCCATCTGTGGCGGGGGTCAGACTGTGTAACACATGCATGGCTACTGGAGGACCCTCCAAGAGAAGAGGAAATTGTTATTTCCTCAGGAGCTAATTCAACCACATTGTTCTTCCTCTGAATGCGTGGCACATTGTTTAAACCACTTACTATAGTTCTGCACATTAGAGTTCTCGATGTACGTGAACTACTAGATTGTCAGTTATTTGAAGATGGGAACTGTCTTGTGCATATTTGCATATCCTATAACAAATAGCTCAGTTCACAGTAAGTATTCAGTACATGTCGAATTGAAATGAATTTTCATCAAAACCATATAACCTTTGCTTTCTAAATAATTTGCCTCATACAACCAGCAACTGTCTTAGAACTGACTGACTGGTAGGACTAGAAAGTAGATAAAGAAATATATGCACTATTAACTAACTTTGGGAAATGCTTTCAATTTTTTCAAAAAATGATCTGATCGATGAAACTGGAGAATATAAACTAGTATTTTTTACACTTTATTCTCCATATGAATTAGTTGATGGTGTTGTTAACATGCAGATTCCAACACAGTAGATCTGGGGTGAGGCCTGAGATTCTGCATTTCTTACGAGCTTCCAGATAATGCTGAGGTTCTTGGTCCATGGACCACAGTTTGACTAGTGAGGGCCTAAGTCCACAGAAGATTGGGTTTCATAAAGTACTGAAGAGCGTAGGAAAAAATAACTATCAAAGTTATTGCTAAAGATGGGAGGGAGTTCTCAGGGAGGCAGTAAAAAAAAGAGTGTACCTTATAAGTATCACATGGACTCATCAAGCTGGAATGGGGACATTCATAATCAACATTTTGCTGTGGGTTCAGGATTCAAAATGGCCTTGGTATCTTAGAGACATGGAGAGAAACCAGAAAAAGCAAAGTTCAGAAGAGATAAAGGGCATTGTGCTTGCAGAGAAAAACCTAACCTTTCAAATCTAGGGTGAGCATTGACAGGGTAAGTTCATGTGGAGCTAAAGAGTATCTAAAAATCATGTGAGCCCTGGGCTGATCATGAGTCAGCAATCAGGTACCCTTATTTGGAAATCAAGTATACAAGTAAACTACACAACTAGAAACCACAAAGCAATTCTTATTGTATTTAGAACTGCTCAGAACCTTGCTAGAATTTTGCATCTAGTTTTGAGTTATATAAATCTAGAAAGGCACAGAGAACTCAAAGAAAGTTCAGGTGAGAGTTTTAAGAATGATTAAAAGTTGAGAAATAAGATTTAATGGTTAGAGGAGAAGACTGTGTGGTGACTTAATAATAGTATTTCATCCACAAAGGGATGTGTTTTTCAGGAAGTGGTGAGCAGTACTTCCATATTTCTTTTGAGTAAGATGAGCTGCCTTTAAACTACTCAAAGACTGATTTGGGTTGGATGTAAAAATAGCCCCTCATATAGAGGGCGGATTGTAAGGCATTGAAATGTACTGCTAAGGGAACTTCTTGAATACTTTTCCTATTTGTTGGGGATAGTTAATTGCAGCCCAATTCAAAGACAGAGAAACAGCATAGCTAAAATTGTCATCTGTATCCAGTGGTGGCACTCTGCACTCCTGAGGACAAAAATGGTCAATAAAGTCAAGGTTGGTTACTTTCCTTCTCAGGATGTCTTAGGTACCCCTGAGGGTACCAGGGTAAAGGCTCAGTTGCTGGTGTAATTGCTGAGAGCTGCTAACCAGACTGGGCATATTGAATGAGACAAGGACTATGGGGTATGTGTGGTGAAACTCAGGTAGGGTCCAGGGACTTTACATCTTCTCTCTCTGATCTGGTTCTTTGGAGCTGGCCAGTGCACCACCCAGAGGAGTAGAATCCCATCTAGTGTCCAGCTGGCTTAGAAAAATGAGGTCAAATCAAGATTGCTCAGCAGGATACACACAGAGTAAGGGCAGCGATTCATATTCATACTAGGACCCAGCAGGTACTGTGTAAGGGTGAAATAGTGAGATGGGTGAAAAACAGCCTGGCAAGGACTGGAGAGCTCATCCTACAGGAGACAGCAGCTGCTCTGAGTCTGACACCTCTGATGTAAACCAAGAACTGATCTGTGACCCATGAGAGAGAACCAAGGGGACTTCAAGCCTAGAGTGACAGTGCCAGCCATGGTACCTGGGTTTTGCCCTGCATTCCCTGCCAGGGTCAACATTACAGAAGGTTCCACAGTATGACCTTTATTAATTAGCTGAGGTTCTTAAAACAGATATTTCACTTTGAATTAACTGGATAGCTGAAGCTGTGTAGACATGTCTTACAGTTCACTCCTAAGATGTTAGTTACTCAGCTGACCCTTCCTACATAAATGATATAAAACAGTGTCCAAGAACCAGAGAAACCTAAGCTTCTGGGTGTTGATGTCAACTTCCTTACAAGCTGGGTCATTTTCATGGCAACGCATTACCAGACTGTGTTTTGAAGGCCTGTGAACATACCTGAGATGAGAATGTCCACCTTGTGAGGAGCAGGCATTCTGAACAAAAGTGGGTGGAAGCTGGGAACCACCAGGCATTATGAATAGCACCCCATGGGGAAAACGCTCCCCACTGCTTAGTTGTAGGACATATTGAGGTAGTTGCTGTTGGCTGCGCCACTCTGGGCACTTTGGTCAAAAGAGATAGGGAAACTAACCCTGTTTTCTCAGGGCTTTGGTACACAATGGTAATGCATTTTTTAATGAGTAGCCATTAAATAATAAGCTTTATCAAGGATCTCTTATTACTACAGCAATCCTGTAGTATTCTGGGGGCTGGGAATCCAAAGGCACAGGAGCTCCATGATTCCTGCTTCCAAGTTATTTGCTCTGGGAAGAGCTGGACAAATGAGACCACAATTTTAATTCTGCTTGACTCTTTAACACAGTTGGAGTTTACCACACTGGAACGTTTGAAGTGTTTTGTTTTTCTTTGCTTTCTTTTCTATGTGTTTTATGAGATCAAAATGAGACAAAGAAGCTGGCAGGATGTCTGAGTGCTCTTTCCATGACTAGAAGAGGATTTTGTTTTATTTCTGTTTTCAGTAGAAATAACTGTAAATTCTGAGCTTCACAGAATGCCCTTACAAATAACAGGTTAAGGAATAATTCTATCATAGCTACATGGTTTTCTTTGGCCTAAAAAAAACATGATTAATTAAATGGTAGACTGTTGCTAAAATGTATATAACAGTATACATATACTGTTACATACAGATAGCACTTTGGGGAGAAATTGTTCCATAAGAGTACAAAATTATTTATTTATTCATTAAATATGTGAGTGTCAATATTGACCTATATTCTAAGAATGCAAGGTTTTTGTTCTGAAAAGTTTAGAATAATAATAACAGTCACTATTTCATTGAGGGTTTATCCTGTGCCAGATACTGCACATACAATTTTGTTTAATCTTCCCAATAAACTTTTTGAAATAATCAATATTATTATTTCCTTTTTATGGATGAAAGCTGAAGCTAGGTGTGGCCCAAGGTTAGACACCTAGCAAGTGGCTGGACAGGGATATTTTGCCATCAACACTTACAATTTAACCACTACTTTACCCTGTCTCCTTTACATTTAATATGAGGGATGAGATTTACACTGGGTAAAAATGAAGCATTTCCGATTGCTTCAATCAGAAGAAACTCTTATTCTCAGAGCTATACTTTTTTACTATAGTTAGAACACCTGACAGTGATCTTGACTTTTGAAAACAGCCCGAAGTCCTTGGCCCCAAGCCTGGTGAATCTGGTGGTCATTTCCTGTTTCAAATGTGGTAAGGTTGAAGCGTTATCACTGGCTTGAAACTGTTTCCAAGCAAGGCACGTAGAAATGTTTTATTCAATGGTGGAAGAAAGTCTCAACTCTCTGGAGACACCTGTTGTGAAGGGACCTTGAAGAGGCATACATGATTCTGGCCAGGGTTGAATTTCCCATTTCATACAGCTTCTTTGCGCCCCTGACCCTGAAGGAATGAATGACCTCCCCACATGCTGTGCACAGTATCATCATTCAGTAAGCAGTATATTGATAGATTCGTTGCATGGCGGCACACCATCATCTCCTGCAAGTCAGCATCTCTGCTCCCCTCTCTCCATTTTAGCCTTTGGAACAGGGTGCTGAGCGCTAGCTTGAGATTCAGAACTTCCAGGTTGGCATGTAGTTCTCACAGAGCATCTCCTCCAGCTGCCTCTTACTTTGGCTGGGGACCTGGTCTTCTTCTAGACTTCTCAGGCTGTTCTGCATATGGCAAAAGGATGTGCCAATTGGCAGCCTTTCTTAGCTTTGCACCCCAATATGAGAAACAACGAACCCAGTGGAAAGTCAAATGTTGAGTCTTTTGCTTCAAAAACCTTCCCCACAAGTATGCCTCAATTGGTGTTTGGAAGCTTTTAATTTATGTCCTGCCTCTCTGTTAAGAGCTCTTAATCTGTGGTCAGCATGGTCTGGGGTGAGTTACTTAACCTCTCAAAACCTCTGTTTATTCATCTGTAAAATGGTGGTGGAAGTGGGGCGGTGATGATCATCTACCTCATCCAGTTGTTATTTGAAATAGCATGGATTTGGTTGCTTGGCTTGGCTTGAGTTCATCTTCTAAATTGGGCAAGTAACTTCTCTGAGCCTCAGTTTCCTTAAGCATGCAAGTGAAACAATGCTTCATATGTCTTAGTTTGGTTGTAAGGATTAAAAGAAAGAATATATGTACAGAATTAATTCAGATCCTAAAATACAGAAAATGCTCAATATTAATTATTACTATACTCTTATTGTGTTGTCCTGGAAGTCCATGGATGGCTTTGGAGGGATGCAGTTCATGGATCTTCTGTAATCACATGCAGATATTTGTGTGTGTACCATGTATACTTTTTCTGGGCAGGGTTCCATAACACTCATCTGATTCTCAAAGTCCAGCCCTCTTCCCACCCCCTACCAAAGTCAAGAACTACTGCTGTCAATGCTTAGAGATACAAAGAACTCATGAACACTCTAGACACAACCTCCAGAACAGGGTTGAAAATTGGATCTGCCTGTGCTGTATCTCTTGTATCTAAATTTAACATCTTGAGATTGATTCTCTTTTTAGTCCACATCTAGATTTCTAGCCCTCACCTTCTCTTAGTGGTCATTTGTTCTTCATGCGCATGTTGTGTATTATAGTCATTTGCCTTTCTGACTAAACAAACTGTAGAGTCCTTGAAGGTAAGGACTTAGTTATTTTTTGTCCCCAACAATGGGAGCCTATGCACAGATATTTAAATCAACCAGGCGCTCTGAAAACACTTGTGAAATAATCAAAGGTTTGGATTCATCAGAGCAGTATGCTGAGGAACCTCTAGGAGCCACCACTCTGCAGCCCAAGTTGGGAGAAGAATTGAGGGAAGACGTGAAATATTCAGACCCAGATTCCAACTGGAGGCTAAACTAATTTCCACCCCCCAATGGGACAAGTTTCCCTTCTCCAGTGTGATTGCTGGTACAGGTTGGGACAGGTTAGTAAAATGTGGAAATAACAATTTGGCTTGCAAATGCATTGGCTGGCTTTGCTTAGGCAATTTTGGTGTAAAGAGAAAAAGATAAAACAGGTAGTACCTGTTTTGCATTGAAAAATAAAATTAGTCAGGCTAAAGGAGAATCTTTTGCTTGGTTTGTCCAAATGATTCAAGGACAATCAGTGATGGCTGAAAATCTGGACTGTTGTCATGATGTTGTGCTTGACTCAGAAAAGTGGTTCTTGAAATATAAGTCAAGGGAAAAAAACTTAAATTCTGTTCAACTACTAGAAGGAAGTTAAAAAGAAAATGAGCCCCACCAAGTTTGGTAAAATTCTGAACAAGCACTACCTTTCTGTTTCTGTCGCTTCCTACCACCTTTCTTCTAAACTACACCAGGGGAAGCGCCACTCGATGGTTAGTAGCTCACAAAGCCCTTTATTTCCCTGTACTTTTTCAAATTATGAATTAATTTTTCCACTAAAAAGTCATGTAAACATACATAAAAATGTGAAGACTAAGAAAAAGAAGTCACTTAAAATATGACCACCGATAAGGTGGCAAAGGCAGGGGGAGTAGATTAAGGGACATCTGTAATAGTGTTAACAATAAAAAATAAAAAAAATATGATCACTCATAATCGCCATAATTCCTTACCCATTATTACCATTTTTAGAACTATTTCTTCTTTGTATACTTAAAAAATATAATAATAATTTACATATGTTTGTATCGTGCAACTTTCATTTAAACATTCACATAAGCATTTTTCTTGATGAGATATGGCCTTTATAACCATCATAATTAGTGGTAATATAACATTTTATTGAGTGTATGTAGCATATTCTCCAATTGATGAATATTTAGATTTGTTTTCTGGGTGTGCTGTTACACCAAATGCCACAGTGAACATCTTGTGCATAAAATTTTTGTATAGTTTGATTAATTTTCCCAAAGTTGGTCTCCAGAAGTAAAATCAGAGCATGATCAGCAAATGTTAAGGCATGGCTATTCTTGATGTGACTTCCCCACTGCTTTCCAAAAGGCTTATACCATTTATACTGGCATAAACAGTAGGTGAAGTTTCCAGAGTGCTCAGATGAGTTTTTATTTAAATGGTGATATGGAAATAGACTGCCTGGAATGGTCTCCTAATGAGCTGTTTCCCTCAGGGGACAGGTAGAAGGAGGCAGGTCTGCCTCAGGGGTCACCAAGGATCTGAAATCATGATCTCACTTTCTTTTCTCCAAGGCAGATTCCCTTTGATAATGGACCAGAGCAGAGCTGGACATTCCATAGCACTAAACTAGAGAAGAAAAGGGCAACTAAAAGGTAGAAGTTATAATTCATGCTGCAATTAGCCCCTCGAGACAGCCTGACTCATCACTTCCTCATGTTTGGTCCATTGAACGAGGAAGGGAAACCTCTTTTTGTATCATCATTCAGTTTGTCCAGGACAACTTTGTTGGGCTAGTGGTGTAAGACAGTCAATATTTATTGTTCTACCAATTATGTCCATAGATATGTTGCATTGGATCCCAGAATCTGAAAGACTGTCTAAAGAGAGTAGATATTTGACATATATTTGTTGAGTGCAAGAATGAATGAATGGTAGAATGGGAGTAGCAGAGAGAGGCTTTGTTTTACATGAGGCATGAGGTAGGCATTGCTGTGTGCTGACCAAATGTGTATTTCCTTCTTCTTCCTTATCAACTGAACATTCATTTTATTTGCACTGTATCAAGCCCCTTGCATCTAGGGAAAATGAGGCTGGGAGCCATGTGACATAGTTTGGACCTACAAGCCGTGCAGGTGTAATTGAAGAATTTATGGGGAAGCTGATTTTCTTTTTTTTCTGCTTTCTCCTACTCTTGTGAGCCTGAAGTTGGAGGATCCATCTTACCACTAAAAGATGACAAACATGAGGATGAAAGTCACAGGCTGAAGATAGAAAAGACTAAATAAATGGGGAGCTGGAGGCTGATGCCATCACAGGGTTGCTACATTAGCCCAGGGCATATTACATTTTTGGAGAAACTTTGGCTTTTTTAGATAAGTGACTGTGGTTTGGTTTCTTGTTACATGCAGCTGAATGTCATCCTCACTGATACAAGGAACTTGACTGGGGCCCAGGAAGTTTCATCTTGACGAAGGTCACAATGGTGGTGTGAGCCAGAAATAACACCAGAACTTGGTCTATTTAGTTAAGCCAGCCCCCCAATTTAACACCCCTTTCCTCTATTACCAATGCTAGATTGAAAGCACCCTCAAGAGGACAATAAGATTATAAGCATTTTTATGTAGTTTTGGAAGAGATTTGATAAATGTTGGTTTCTGACTTTTACTTTTCAAGGGTTTTACTTTTGTAGTGTATGCTCAAGTCCACAGGTGGCAAACACAAGGGCCACGGGCCGAATCCGGCCCTCCACCTTGTTTTATCTGGAATGGCACCTTGTTTCTACCCTGCGGCAGCACCAAGCTCTCGCTTAACTGTTAAGGAGTAGTTACATTTATACAGTCCTAAAATTATATTTGGCCCTTTGAAGGCAACCACGAGGCTGGTATGCCCCAGTGAAAATGAGTTTGACACTCCTGCTGTAGTCCAAATGTGAGCTCCCTAAAAGAATATTTACTTAGGAGAAGAGAAAATGCCAAGAGAGTTTTCTTTCAGATTTTTATTACTAATGTTAACTCTGCCCTTATATTTTATAGAAAATTGAAAATTAAATTTGGTACATTGATTTGTGTTTTGATATTTCAAAACTTTGACATGACCTCTCTGGTGCAGCTCAGTGGACTGAGTGTGGGCCTATGAACCAAAGGGTTGTTGGTTGATTCCCTGTCAGGGCACATGCCTGGGTTTCAGGCCAAGTCCACAGCAGGGGGCATATGAGACGTAAACACACATCGATGTTTCTCTCCCTCTGTCCTTCCCTTGCCTTCCCTCTTTAAATAAATAAATAAATAAAGTCTTAAAAAATAAAGTAGAAAAGAATTACATTATTAAGAAAAAATTTGACATAGCCTCCAAATATGTTTTTTATTTTTAGAGAAGTCAAGAAAAGGCTGGAGGTATAACTGAGAATGTGTATTTTCTTGATGTTCTCTCACTGTGTTAAAATATATAAACTTTTTGGCAATATTTCTCAAAAACTCACTTTTAAATGACATTTGAAAAGTATCTACACTGTTCACTTAGTTTTGTTCCTAAGTAAACACAATCCTCTACTTTTAGAAGTGACTTACATAGAAGCGAGCAGACAGAAGATGGTCAAGTTCATGTGGTATCTCAATTGCTGAGATGATGACTCAGCAGGGAAGAATTTTCATAAATCAACCGGAGTGTTTTCCTTTATAAGCCACAGAGAAACTGCTCTGGAGTTTTGCACTTGGTGCCTTTGTCAGCAGCAGATAATTTCCCAAAGGTAGGATGAAGCAAGCCAAATGCTTCAGTCCATTTTTCTGGAGTCAAACTACCTTTTAGAAAACAAGGTAAGGATGTAGTTTAGACCGTCCCATCAAAAACCCACTCCTTATTATGTTCATTAGACAATTTCAACTGTATTTACATAGTTGCTGCACTCACTTTCTTTGTTGGTCTTATATTAATACATATGTCAGAAGAGACTTCCAGCCAAGATGGAGGTATAGGTAGACACACTGTGCCTCCTTGCACAACCAAAAGAAGGACAACAGCAAATTTTAAAACAAAAAAACAACAGAACTGACAGAAAATCGAACTGTATGGAAGTTCGATGACCAAGGAGTTGAAGAAGAAACATGCATTCAGACCAGTAGGAGGGGCGGAGACAGGCAGCCAGGTGGAGAGGACTTGTGGCAAGGCTGCAGCTGGCAGACCAGGTCAGGCAGTGGCTTGCAGACTGGGCAGTCCTGCATTTGTGTGCAGATAAACTGGGAGGAATAACTGGGGAACGAGAGAGACTGTGCAACCCAGGGTTCCAGTGCAGGGAAATAAAGCCTCAAAACCTCTGAATGAAAACATCTGTAGGGGATGAGATGGCAGCAGGAGAAACTCCCAGCTTCATAGGAGAGTTCATTGGGGAGACCCACAGGGTCCTAGAAGGTACACAAACCCACCAATCTGGGAATCAGCACCGGAAAGGATCAATTTGATTGTGGATAGTCGGGGAAGTGACTGAAAACTGGCAGAGGGAGGAGCAAGTGGCACTGTTCCCTCAGAACCTTTCCCTACATACAGCATCAAAAGGCAGTGACATGGTTCCCCACCATGGTGAACACCTAAGGCTCCACCCCTTACTACATAACAAGTGTACTGAGACAAAAAAAAAAAAAAAGGCCTAAAAGAAAGAACAGTTCAAAGCTCCAGAAAAAATACAACTAAGTGATGAAGAGACAGCCAACCTACCAGATGTACAGCTCAAAACACTGGTTATAAGGATGCTTCAGGAACTCACTGGGTACTTCTACAGTATAAAAAAGACCCAGGCAGCAATGAAGGTTGCATTATGTGAAATAAAGAAAAACCCACAGGGAACCAACTGACCGGAAGGAAACCAGGACTCAAATCAATGGTTTGAACCAGAAGGAAGAAATAGACATCCAACCAGAACAGAATGAAGAAACAAGAATTCAAAAAAATGAGGAGAGGCTTAGGAACCTCCAGGACATCTTTAAACATTCCAACATCAGAATCACAGGGGTTCGAGAAAGAGAAGAGGAAGAGCAAGAAATTGAAAAATTATTTGAACAAATAGTGAAGGAGAACTTCCCCAATCTGGCCAAGGAAATAGACTCTCAGGAAGTCCAGGAAGCTAAGAGAGTCCCAAAAAAGTTGGACCCAAGAAGGAACACACCAAGGCACATCATAATTACATTAGTCGAGATTAAAGATAAAGAGAGAATCTTAAAAACAGCAAGAGAAAAGAAGAGAGTTACCTACAAAGAAGGTCCTATAAGACTATGAGCTGATTTCTCAGAAGAAACCTACAGGCAAGAAGAGGCTGGAAAGAGGTATTCGAAGTCATGAAAGGCAAGGACCTCCATCCAAAATTACTCTATCCAGCAAAGCTATCATTTATAATGGAAGGGCAGATAAAGTGCTTCCCAGATAAGGTCAAATTAAAGGAGTTCATCATCACCCAGCCTTTATTATATGAAATGTTAAAGGGACTTATCTAAGAAAAAGAAGGTCAAAAATATGAACAGTAAAATGACAACAAACTCACAGCTATTAACAACCGAACCTGAAAAACAAAAACGAACTAAGCAAACAACTAGAACTGAAACTAGAATAGAATCAGAGAACAGAACATCACATAGAGGGTTATCAGTGGGGGAGTGAGAGGGATAGAGAGGGGGAAAAGGTACAGGGAATAAGTAACATAAATGGTAGGTAGAAAATAGACAGGGGGAGGTTAAGAATAGTGGAGGGAATGTAGAAGCCAAAGAACTTACATGTACGACCCATTGACATGAACTAAAGAGGGGGAATGCGGGTGGGAGGGGGTGTGCAAGGTGGAGGGAAATAAAGGGGGGAAAATGGCACAACTGTAATAGCATAATCAATAAAATATATTTTAAAAAATTAAAAAAACCCATATGACAGATAACTTCTCCAACTGACATGTTTACTTTCTGACTCAGTTCTGTCCCTTTCCCCCTGTTTTTCACTGGCCACAAGTCCAAAGACATATGGATGTGATGTGACTCTGAATGGCTCTTTCCTTTGTCCATTTTTCCATTGGAGCTCAGAAGTCATGCCAATGACAGGCCATGTCTGGGACTGATGCAGTGCTGCTGCTGCCATCTTACTCTCAGCCCACGGGCAGAGTCACCATGGAGGATGACAAAGCGGACTGATGGAAAGTCCTTGATGACACACACCACGGATCATGCTGCATCTGGAGAACAGCTTGTCTCTGTTTCACAGCACAACAAATGGTCTTCTGGTTTATTAATAATTTTTATAGCATAAGCGTGTCTCACATGGATATGGACATGTATGGGACTAGTACTAAGCAATTATTCCCTGAGTATCTGAAATCCAAATTTACCTGGGCATTCTATATTTTATCTGGCAGCCCAACTGTAAGCTACTGAAAAGACTTCTGAGGTGCTTGTGGGGCGCATGGATCCCGGTCTTCATAGGGTCCTGAATCATATTTATCTGGGACTCATTTTTAACAAAAGACTATTATCTGGCTGAGCCATTTCCCAATTTAATGTAGAACAGGACAGTTTCTCGCTGGATACCAGGGTCTTCCCTCACTGGGCAAGGTGAGCCCTCTGCTCCCTTGTCCTTCCTTCTTTGCCCCATTTCCACCTCTTGACGTTAGTTCTTCCCCACTTTCCAGGAAACTAGTGCTTCTCTTCCTGGTCATTGGCCATCAGAAACCCTCTTGGGCCTGTGGTCTGAGCATGCTCCAGTGTTATTCCTTTCTCCATCCCTCTCTCCTGTTTCTTCACAGCCCACCCTTACCTCACCAGCCTCCAGGGAACACTAGGCTGTGATTGGCTGACAGACAGACCAGGCTCTTCTGGGAGCATCTGCTCTTTGACTTTACCAACTTAGCCCTAGGGGCCCTTTGGCTCCTGAATGGAAGACAGACTTCCCCCTCTGTCCTGGAAGGACACTTCTCCCTGGTCATCCTGCCCTCCTAGACCCTTCAGCCCCACCCCAGATGTCCCAGGTGCTCCATCTCCATTTCTCTCTGTCTGGCTTGCTTTCTTCAGTGAAGGTCTATTTTCTCCCCAGAGGTGCTAGGGCAGCCTGGGGGTCGTGCAGCCCTGCAGGCAGCCTCCGTCTTTCCCTGTGACGGACCTGCATCTCACCAGCTTCCTGTGATGGCCAGAAACAGACTGCTCTCTTCCTGTGTTTCTCCTTAGCCCCACTCTCCTCTGGCCCACCCAGTAGATTCCTGCTTTGGGTCGGTGAGAAGTCTTGGGCCTTCAGTTCATTTGCTGCAAAGATAAAGATCTCAGTTACAGATGTCATAATCTTCAAAGAGCAGGAGTGAAGTATTATATTATTTGGTTACTAAACATTTCTGGCTCCCTTCCCTGGGGTCATAATGGTAAGAAGAGGGCAGCAAGAAAAACCAGTTTCTCAACAAGAGAAGTTGGAAGATTCTCCAGAGTTCTAATTCCCACCCAACATCCAAATATCAAGTGTGGGTTTTTTTTTTTTTTTTTTACATATGTGACCTAAATTATTTCCTCCTAACAGCTTTTTTAAAGATGAGGAAAGTGAAACATTCATGTGTCCCTTACCTCCAACCCAACACTGTTTCCATTATGGGGCTATCACCCTTATGGGTGTGTTTTTGATGGGCTGAACTGTGCTTCCATCCCAAAATCCATATGTTGAAGCCCTAACACTCTGCACCTAGGAATGGGACTATATTTGGTGATAGGGCCTTTAAAGAGGTGATTATGTTAAAGTGAGTTGAAGAAGGTGGGCCCTAATCCAATAGGCCTAGTGTCCTTATAAGAAGAGGAGATTAGGACACAGGCATACGCAGAGGGAGACCATGTGAGGACACAGGAAGACGATGGTCATCTACAGGCCAAGGAGAGAGGACTCAGAAAAAATCAACCCTGCCAACACCTTCATCTCAGACTTCCAGCTTTCAGAAATGTCAAGGAGTAAGTTTTGTTGGTTAAGCCCCACAATCTGGGGTCCTCTCTTTAGGCAGCCCTAACAGACTGACGTAACCTCTCATCACATATCAGGGTTACCATTTTTATGGGTTGGTATGATGCTCCAGGTGGTAGGCTGTGAGGGAAAATGTGCAGGGGTGAAGGATAGTCTCAGGCAGCATCCCAAGTGGGGTTACTCTCTGCCTGCCCTGAACCCCTTGCCCTCTGTTCAACACCCCTTGTCCCCATGGTTGCTGCCAAGTCTTAATCATGGAAAGGACTGGTAGGAAGGAGGTGACGGAGGATCAAGAACACACCGAAGAGATGTTCTCTGAGCAGCATGCAGTGATGTGGGTCTTGCTTCCTAATTTTATAAAGGCTATGCTTATGACTTAAGAAAATCCATAATGAGAATGGTGATAGCAAGGTAAAGAAGACAAAGAGGGAAAAACTCCAGTTTAATGGTTGTAATATCATGTTTTATAGATTACCAAGCACTTAATATTGATGGAAATGATCAACCCCATATGGTGGAGAGAACAGGTACTACTATTCTTCCCATTCTACAGATGAGGCAAGTGAAGGCGAGCATCTTGCCCAAAGGCATTCAAAGAGTAACACTTGGGGACAGACACAGATTCTGCACCGGGAGTTGCGCAATGTTCACTGCGCGTGTCCCAATGTCCATTTCTTCTTCAGCCCCTCCTTTGGTGAAATTGTTGAGATTTCCTCGCCATCACCCTGGTGGGAGGTGGCGTGAGGGCCGACCATTGTGCCTGCCACTTTAAGCCTACCCACTGTCCCCTGAGTTCTTTCACTTTCTGCTCTTCTTCACAGAAGAGGACTCTGTGGTTTTGGCAGGTTGACATCCGTAACACCCACTTTGACAGCCCTCAGGGCCTCCCAGCCAGAAGCCAAACAGAAAGTCAAAGCTGGCTGTGTTTCCACCACCCTCAGGGTGGCTCCTTTTAAAATTAAAGCTCAGCATGTTGCCTCTTTTTTAATTCACGATGTATTGTAAAGTAAGAAGAAAGGCGTTTGCCCTAGCCATGAAGTTTTCAGAAGGATCGTTTTTTAAGCAGGGCTGTACAATGTTGCTGCTGGAAGACAGGGGTATTTAAAGAATGTGAACTGGAATTCTTGTTTCCAAGCCCTTTATTTCATTTGCACAGTGCTAAGGCATTTGTCATGAGAAGGACATTTCATAGCTATCAGGTCAAGTGCAATAAACTGGTGAGCAATGACCTGCCATTGAAGTGAACTTGTTTTCAACACTTAATGGTTATTAGTAGGGAAGGCTGTCAGTCACTGTCTGTGCTTCTTGTTGCTCTGGGCTTTTCTTTGGCTATGGCAGCGAAAATAGCTGGGCTGAAGGGTTTGGAAGCTGCTTCTGGGAGCAACAGTTAGGTATTATTTGGTTGCTAAAGCCACGTCTTGGTTAAATGCTAGTTCCAATTCTTCCAGGATATTTTTCTTTTGGGGAAACACAGGAGACCCCATGGCCATGTTCTCCCCTCTGCCCACAGTGTCTTTGCAAATTGGGACCTTGCAATATTTGTGAAAAATCTAGGAAGGCTCAGGTTCTAGCCCAAAATATCAAATAGGGCAAATTCTCAGTGCTTGGAGTCCTCTCTCCTTAAATTTGGAATTTGTGCTCATGTAGGCTGGGGAGTTAGATGCAAAAAGGGTATGGCAAACAGACCCTCAGGTGGTCCCCGTGGTTCTGCCTCTGGTGTTTATGCCTCTGAGTCATTCCCTCCCTTTGAGTGTCCTGTGACTTGCTACTAACTGATAGACCATGGCAAAGGTGATGATTACATGACTATATTCCATGAAGTAGACTCTGACTTCCTAGCAGACTCTCCTTTTCCTGCTGGCTTGTAACTGCCTATGCAGGAGGCCAGGGGACAAGGGACTGTGGTGGCCTCAGGAACAAAGGGGCAGCCTCCTGCTGGCAGCCAGTAAGAAATCTAAAGCTCTTAGTCCTACAACCAGAAATTAATAAATGTCTCCAACAACCTGAGTAATCTTGGAAGCAGATTTTTTTCCCTGTCAGGCTTCAAGATAAGAACACAGCCTGACCTTCACCTTGATTGCAGCATGTGAGAATCTGAGTAGGCCACCCAGTTATACCATGCCCAGACCCCTAATGCCCAGACACTGGGAGATAACAAACAAATTGTTAACAGCTGTTAACTTGGTGGTAATTTGTTATGTAGCAATAGATAGCTCATACAATGGATTTGTGGAATGAATAAATAGAGAAAGCAATGTCACAGGGGTGGTGTGTAAGACCAGGTACTTAAGCCCTTTTGGAAGCACCGCTTGCACTTGAAGAAGAGGCAACTACTTGGACTTCTTAGCCATCCTGGGTAAAGCACTGGCTCTGTCACCTCCTAGAAGGGCAACCCCAACAAGTGGTGTGGTAGGTGCCGTGGTCATGTGGGGAGTGTGCTGGCCCATCTGATGCACAGGAAGTCACTGTGGCTGGACTGGAGCGGGCCAGGGGGTTGGTGGTATGACAGGGAGCATCCAAGGAAGTCACATAGACCTGTGAAGTCACCAAGGAATTTGCCTTTTATGGAGTAGCACGTGGAGCTGCTCAAGGGTTTGAGGAGGGGTTGGGGAATGACATGACCTGGCACATTCTAAAACCATCTGCACTCTCAGTCCTCATCTGTGAGTTGTTTAGGAGAAGGTCGCAGAGATTTTGATTCACTTCTGTATCCCTCACACTACTTAGCACGATGTTCAACGTATTAGCTGTTCAGTAAATGTTTGTTGAATTGAATTGAATGTGTAAGCCATCCATTATTGCTGTGAGACTTTCTTTTTTAACATTCTAAAGAATTTAAGTTCCAAACATTATCAGATTGTTTAACTGGTCTATTAGAACCATTAACATACTTGATGAAATTAAAGGTAAAGCTATGCTGATGACTGGCATTTCTGGTTTTTTAATTGTCCAAAGTTCATTAAAAAAGAAGAAGAATGGGCAGATGTTATCTCAGGTGGGTGAGGGGAGCCCTCTCCTGTGCCTGGTGATATTAAAGCTGATGGGATGGAATAAGACCTTTTCAGTTTCTCCGTGTGTGTGTGTGAGTATGTATGACTCATGTCCTGTGGGCTCTGTGTGACTTTGCCCATAGTGCCTGTTACTTAAACTATCACTGGTCTATTCATCAAGTTTAACTCATGACTCCCACTCTGTTGTTATTTTGAATGCTTTATTCCACATCCCCACTCCCAAAGGTCAGAATCCCGGAGGAGTTCCTGGGATCAATAATGCTATTGAAATGTATGAGCAGTTGGTTAGTTAAGATATGTGTAATGATTAACTTTATGTGTCAACTTGATTAGACCACAGTTCCCAGATATCTGGTCAAACAGCAGTCTAGATGTTGCTGTGAAGGTATTTATTAGATGTAATTGAATTAGTAGACTTTGACTAAAACAGATTACTCTCCACAATGTAGGTGGGCATCATGCAATCAGCTGAAGGCCTTGAGAGAGGAGACAGAGGGCTGCCAAGGAGAAAAGAATTCTGCCTCCAGGCTGCCCCTGGGCTGAAGGCTGTGCCATTAGCTTTTGCCCTCCTTGCCAGTGTGTCAGCCTGCTCTGCATATTTTGAAATTGCTAGCCTCCACAATTACATGAGCCAATTAAAAAAATAAATCTCTCTCTCTGTCTATATACACACACACACACATACACACATGCATGTACATATATAACATGTATGTATGTATATATGTATATGGCGGGGCAAGAGTAGGTTCACAGTTGTGAGTATGTGAAATACAAGGTTTATTCTTATATTATTTATTAATTATTGTATTATTTTCCATGTAAACAACCATAAATCTACTTTTCCCCCACCCTGTACAACGCACACACACACACACACATCCTATTGGTTCCATTTCGGTGTGAAAATTCTAACACTAGAAGTCTGTCTACTTCTCCCCATCCCTCTGAAGGTTGGCTCAGGTCTCTTCACTTGCTCACTGTTGACCTGGTATGAGGCATGCGGTATGTGTCCTACTTCAGGAGACCTTCTTTAAGTGAGGGAAGTTTCAGAGGTACCATCCCAAACAGGCTCTGGTGCTGCCAGATTTGTGATCAAGACTCTAAAACTCAAGGTAACATCCTAGCTGGCACCAGGGCCCTAAGCATTACCAACCCTCCCACGTCCCCCTTCTTGTCCCGGCCCCAGGAGATCCAGATCTTTGGAAAATCAGTATCCTGCTCTTTCCTCTAGCATGAACTTCCCCCAGAACCCCTTCTTTCTCCCCTCTTTTCTTCATTAAAGGTGTTTTCATTCAGTGGGTTCTGTTCAAAGCCAAGGGCGCACAGGTGTTAGCACTTTGCAACCTTAGCATTTGTCCCAGTAGCGAGCATGCAGGTGAAAGGGGTCTCTGATTATTGGGTTTATGTGAAGGGCACTTCGTGAGCATGTTTAGGTGTCCCAGCTTCTTTTATTCCCCAATATCCAACAGAGATGAAGAGGCATGAAAGCATGCTGGTTGTGTGTAGGGGCAGCCCCATGCAATCACCCCTCCCTGTGGCATCCCCTTTCCTTGAGCTCTGGACTTACTGGGTGTCAACAGGAGAGTGTGGTTGGCCCAGACAGTGCTGGAAGTTGTGATGTCAGGTCTCTAGACTGAGAACAGGGTAGTTTCTAGTGTGTGCTCAGCACTGAGCTCAATGTATTGTACCCAGAAAGGGCTCAGTTCATTAGGAAGGATATTGAGACCAGGAGGAGCATCCTATAACCTAGGGAGGCTGTTCTGACACCAGCGGGTATCCTGTCCCCATGTTCCATCAGGACCGGTTGATCTCACTGTGTAATGACCATCAGTCACTGGGTCTTGGTGACAGCAAGAATGGTGCCAATCTGATGCCAATTCTAATGGTGCCAATAGAAATCCTGCTATTTGTTCTTTTTAGGAAACGTGTCCGAAAAATGATGAAACACAGCAGATTCTATCTAGGAGAAGGGCCTGGAGCTGGCCCATACTCTCTCACCCAGAAAATCTTTCTCCCTGTTGAGAAATGCACTGTCCAGTCTGCAGTACCCAGTTTGATTCCTGAAGGTTGGAAGAGTTCTGTCATTTCTCCAGGCTATATTGTCCCATCAGAACTCTCATTGTGACATCTCTAGGAGAGAGTCAGGGGACAACTTTTTGAATCCCTCTCCCCCTGTCTCCAGGATCCTCTGGCGCCTACTCATCTTGAGTTCCTGTGGTCCGAGGATCAGGCACCTGAGCCTGGAAAGCAGCGAGTGGCTGTGACAGCTCTGAGAACTGTAGCTCCTGCGACTCCCAGGAATCCCTGAGTTGCAGTCAAGTCCAAGCAGCCAGTGGGGCAACTGCTGGTGGAAAATAACCACACTCTTACTGTACGAGTGCAGGAGTGATTTTCGTCTTCACTGATCAAAATGGATTAACCTATTTCCTTGATAAGCTAAACAATGATGCATCCTCCCAGACAGACTGTGCTTTAAGAAGCCGACTCAGCTGTTCAGTGGCTTTGGCGCAGGCACTGTGCTGAGGCTGGAGGGAGAGCTCGTGTTTGAACAGCCACCTGTAGGTCAGTGGTCTGAGAGTCAGCTGCTTTCTGAATTGTACTGGGACATCTCTTGTGTGAGATGGAGAGAGTTGGAGGCAGAGAGAGAGAGAAAGTGGGGACAGAGATACAGGGTAGGGCAGACAGGCTTAATGCAAAAATGGAAAGGGATCGATGGGGAAGTGTGGGAACGAGGGGGACTTGATCGTTCTCAGAGCTGCAATCCAGGTAGGAGTTCCTCCACTTCTGTTCCCTTTGCCCTCAAAACCAGTCATGGAAAATCTCTGCAACAAGTGCACAGATGTTCTAAGGAAGTGATTTGTGGAGAGAAATAGGATTTCTTTCCTTCCTTGGTGCTTTTTCATTCTTAAATCGCAGCCTTTTCAAATGAGCTTCTCAGCAGATCCCTGGGACCCACAAGCAGCTGCTTCCTTGTATCAAAAACTAGGTCGTCTCCATCTTCATTGAGCTGAGAGCCAAATGTGCTCTCCCCTGTCACTGCAAACTACAGCTGGACGAACAGGCAATGGGAGTGAGGGGTCTGCGTTCTGGGCCCTGAGTGCCCGCAGCCTCAGCAACCCAACCTCTTCACCCAGCCATCACATGGAATGTGCACTGTGTTCTCTGAGTGTGCAGAACATCGCTACCTCCTCCAACACCTGAGACACCCTGCAGGGCTCTCAGCTACCACCAGGTGCCTTCCAGAAGTCTCTGTCTTCTTCCAGTGGATGTCCTAGTACAAAATGCTCTCCTGCCTCTCTCTTTTTCACCTTCTCCTGCTCCTCCATCTCCTTCTCCTTCATCTTCTGGAGCCCAGACAAATTTCCCTTTCTGAGGGTAATTATTGCATAGTCCTTAATTTGGAAACCATTTGTCTCCAACACGAATCCTATAATCAGGCTTTGGGGGAATATAAAATGAGGTTCCACTATTCATGTATGAAGAATAAAATATTCTCCAATAAAAATTATTAAATAAAAAATAAAATCTAAAAAAAAGACTCAAATGTTCTCTATTCCTTCCTCCATTTCACATGTGGTAATCTGAATTGCTTGTTACATAAAGAAAACAGACGTGCAGGTGAGAGAGGGAGCAGCTCTCCTCTGCGTCTGTCAGCACAAGGCTGTGAGGATTTGCCGTCCCTCTGATCTGGAGGGGAACGTCTTGAAATAAACGCTGCAGCTGTAGTCCACTAAGTAGTGAACTGTACATCCTTCCCTGGTTTATCCACAGACGGGCAGGTTCACCTGTGACTAGAGTAGGGGTGGGAGGTGTGCAATGCCCAAGCCGCTGCACAGAGAAAGAACATGACTCGATTCACTTTCAATACTGTGAGCGTGTGTGTATGTCTCTAGGACTTTCTAATTTCCTCCGAACTTGTCTGCTGCTTTTCCGTGAAGTACATGGGATTCTCTGGTTATCAGCTACAGCACACCGAGAGAAACCTAACACATTTCAATCAAATTCCAGGCATTTCTCAGCATGTTCTGAATCCCATAATTCTCGGGGCTGTGAGTCAAGCGGAGGCAAGTCAGGTTTTGAGGCACCAACCTCAGCGAAAGGAGTGAGGCCTGGGACACACAGCCTGTCAGAGGCCGCGCTCCTAGAGACAGACCAGGCACAGGCAAAGGGGGCACTCTTCTTGCACACGCACAGCTCCCTCCTCACTGAGCTTCCAGTACAAAGAGGCCTGACTCCCAGGAGGAGGACTGCCCCACCGCCACCCCATCTCATATGCTCCTCTGAATAATGGCAAGAGGTTTTGCCTACCATGATAGGAAGGGACTGGACTCAAGTGTGTCAGTACCTCTGAACTCAATTTGGGGAAGACAACCTATAAAAGGCTGCTTTATTTAGTAGGCCCTTATTTTTATTATCTCATATTTCCTTCTATCTGCATTCATGGTACCTTGATTTATATTACAGACCTGAGACAAAGCCCACAACTTCCTCCTAGCTACCTTCCTTCCAATCACTATAAAGCCCATTCTGTATCCTATATCTTACAGGTCCCAGCTGTTAAAGTCCCCCAACCAAGCCACTGGTGGATACAGCAGGAGCATCATGAGTTACTCCCAGGGTTTGTCTACCTGAGAGGCAGCATCTCAGGGGAAGTGACATCGAATGACAGGCAGAGCCCATTATACTTTTGGAGGGGCCAAGCAGAGAGGGATTCCAGGTCTGAGCTAATGAGGCAGGAACCACATAAACCAGACAAGAGGGAGACATTTCAAAGTAGATGCTTAGAAAGTGGGCCTAAGGGACCCTCCAGTCATGAAAACAAGTCTGGCAGTTGAGCAACAGAAATGTACTGATCAAACAAGATTATCCCTGTTGCATCTCTGAGGGTTACTCTTCAGGTGAACATAAGACCTGGGAGGGAAATGCAATGTGCCCATTATTGGCTGCATGTCTATGTCCCCCAAATTCTTATGTTACAGTCCTAACCCCCAATGTGATGGTACTTGAAAATGGGTATTTGGGAGACAATTAATGTTAAATGAGGTTGTGAGGAAAGTGGGGTAGGGCCCTAATCTGACAGTGCTGGTACCCTTATAAGAAGAGAAGAGACTAGGCAGGGGTGTCAAACTCATTTTCACCGGGGGCCACATCAGCTTTGCGGTTGCCTTCAAAGGGCCAAATGTAATTTCAGAACTGTATCAATGTAACTACTCCTTAACAGTTAAGCAAGAACTCGGTGCTGCTGCTGGGTAGAAATAAGGTGTGGGCCGGATAAAACAAGGTGGAGGGCCTGGTTCAGACCGTGGGCCTTGTGTTTGCCTCCTGTGGACTAGAGACTTCTGCTTTTGTGTGCATAATGAGCACGGAGCAAGAAAGCGGCCGCTGCAATCCAGGCAGATTTCTCACCAGAAACTGAATCAGCTGGCACCTTGATCTCAGAGTTCCCAGCTTCCAGACCTGTGAGAAGTGCTTCTGTGTTTAAACCACTCAGTCTGTGGTGTTTGTTTTGGCAGCCTGAGCTGACCAAGACACTACCAAAGGCCATGAAACCTGCACACCGTTTGTTATGTCCAATGGTGGTTCCTTTTGCTTTGCATAATCAACTCACTTTGTTCTCACCATTTTATTCTCACAAACCCATGAGGTCAGTACTGTTTTCATCCACAGCAGAGAAGAACACATGGCATAAAGAGGTCAGGAATGCCCTGGCTGGTGTGGCTCAGTGGATTAAGAGGTCAGGAAGTGTGTCCACAGTCACATGGCTGGTGCATACAGCCCCTGGACCTGGTACCCAAGCGATCTGGCTCCAGAGCCGGGGTGATCAATAGCTGGGCCTCAGCGCCTCATGGAATTCTAATGGCAGGAGTGTTAGTCAAGGGCTGCACACTTTTAGGTTCCTGTGACTAGTGACTTGAGACTGCTGCCACCTCACCCCCTGAGGGACCATCCCTTTCAGGTCAGGTCAGTGGGCAGGGGAAGGAAAGTGTCAGAGTAGCTGCTGGTCTGGGGGGCAGGGAAGGTTCAGAAAAGTTGGGCCTCCCATTGATCCATTCTTCTCTCTGCGTGCCTTTCCTGTCCTTTGTCTCCTCTTCCTGAGCCTCTTCTTGGTTATTTCTATGAATGGACAGGGTGGAACCCATGACTCAATGGAGCTGCAGAACCAGGGATCCCAGAGGCCTGTTCCCTGGCCTGAGGGCCATTCTGAGGGGCCTCTCGATTAGCACAGAGGGCTGAAGTTCAATATTCCCCACCTGTTTCTCAGGAAGGTGATATTTCAATGCTGCTCATGGGTGCCCAAAGTGACAGTGAGTGGAGATCATTAGCAGAAACTGCAAGTGGTGGCCCACTGCTCTGTGTGAGTGAAAATGACACCTACTGTCACAAAGACCATGATGCTCTCCGTTCCCCTAACACTGAAGGTAATATTTTTAAAGGAAGAGTCCAGAAGAAACATGTAGACAGTATGAGAACACCATTTGTGCTACTCAGGCTCCCTAGGGCATTTATTGAAACAAACAAGCATTTGCAGGCACCACCTTTTCTGGGCAGAAAAGGGACAGAGGAGCGGGAAAGGAAAGGTTTAGAATAACTCCATTATCTCAGCTCTAATAGCAGGGGAGATGCTGAGGAAAGCTCAGTTGGTGGAAAGAAGCATCTTTCAATATCAGTTTTCTTCTTTGCTCTTTTTCTAATAATTGACTTTTATTGTGGATTTAAAATTTTTTTCAGCCAGAATGTTGTGGTGCACATATATAAATCATAGCTAGTTAATAAAATTTATAATTTATCAACTAATGAAAATGACATTCCCCAAATCCAGCATGATGATATGCGTGTGTTGCAGCATATGTACGTATTTACTTATTCACTTAGTAAGCTGCAAAGTAGTAGTGGCCACAGTGATAACAGTATCTGTGCTGAATTGTGTGAGTGTGGCATATCAGGCACTTTGTCAAGCATTACAGATGCATTATCTCAGTTATGCTTCCAGACAACCATAAGAGTTAGGTACTTTTCGTATCCCTGTTTTTATAGATTAGGAAACATAGGGACGGAGGGACAGAGTAACTTGTCCAAAGTAGTTGGTGGGCACTTAAGAAACCAGAAAGAGAGACCATACTTAGTACCGTAGCTACGCTGACTGGAGAATAGCAAATGTCCTGCCACCTTCTGCGTGGCTTTCAGGATTGAAGTCACTAAACTACCAATTAGAGGTTGGCCTAATTCTAATTGGCAGATCTATGCCTTTATTTATCCCTTATTTCCTTCCATCTCTCTCTTCTAACTTTTCTGATTACAATAGAAACATTTACTTATATTTACTAGCCAATCACTCCCTGTTATGGACTAAATTATGTCCCCTTCCTCCAAATTCATACATTGAAGTCCTAACCGCCAGTACCTAAGATGGTGATGGACTACATTGGATATAGGGTCTTCTGCACAGCAAAACAAACCACCAACAAAATTAAAAGGGAGCCCATTGTGTGGGAGAACATATTTGCCAATGATACATCTCATAAGGGAGATGTAAAATTCCAAAATTCATAAAGAACTTACGCAACTCAACACCAGGAAGACAAAAACTCCAGTTAAAAATGGGCAAAGGACTTCAAAAGACACTTCTCCAAGGAGGACATAAGATGGCTAATAGACATACGAAAAAAATGCTCAATGTCACTATTCATCAGAGAATTTCAAATGAAAACCACAATAAGATATATCACCTCACCATATATGCCAGAATGGCTAACATCAATAAATCAACAAACAACAAGTGCTGGTGAGGATCTGGAGAAAAGGGAACTGCCTTTTGACCCAGGGATGCCACTTCTGGGAATATATCCCAAGAACCCTGAAACATCACTTTGAAAGAATATAAGCACCCCTATCTTCATAGCAGCATTATTTGCAATAGCCAAGATCTGGCAACAGCAAGTGCCCATCAGTAGATGAGTGGATAAAAAAGCTGTGGTACGTTTACATAATGGAATACTACATGGCCATAAAAAGAAGGCAATCTTACCTTTTGCAACAGCCTGGATGGACTTGGAGATTATTATGCTAAGTGAAATAAGCCAGTCAGAGAAAAACAAATACCATATGATCTTACTTATATGTAGAATCTAATAAACAAAAACTGATGAACAGGATAGAAATAGGGGCATGGGTACATGGAGCAAAGAGAGGAGGGGGTACTGGATGAAAGAAGGTGAAGGGATTAGACAAAGAACATGTATGCATCACCCATAGACACAGACAACAGTGCAGTGATGGCCAGAGGGAACGGGCCTGCAGGAGATGTGTGGAGATGGGTTAAGGAGGGGAAAATGGGGGCTTTGTAATAGTGTCAGCAGTGAAAATACAGTAAAAAAAAGCAGTAATTAAGTTTAAAAGAGGTCATTAGAGTGGGGCCCTAATCCAACATAACGGGTGTCCTTATAAGGAGAGGAAATTGGACACAGAGAGAAACACCAGGAATGTGTGCGCACAGAAGAAAGACTACATGAGGACATAGGGAGAAAGTGGCCATAAACAAGGAAACGGCAGAGGCCTCAAGAGAAACTAACTCTGTGACCACTTGATTTTGCACTCCCTGCCTCCAGAATCACGAGAAAATAAATTTTTGTTGTTTAAAACCACCCAGCCTGTGGTACTTTGTTCCCACAGTTAGAGCTGACTAACATACTCCTGAAGTGTCCATAGTTGAACATGCTGTGGTCCCAGTCATCACAGAGCTCCCAGTCCGATGAGAGAGACAGTTGGCAAATACTGGTAGTCCGGTTTGATGAGTGCTCTCAGGGAGCAGTCCACAGAGAATGACGCAGGGCAGCAGTCAGGAAGGAGGAGGTGAAGTGCATTTCAGGGATGACCGTTGAGCAAAACCAAGAAGAAGGCGGCTTTATCAGGCTATCAAGAGAGAAGGCACTCCAGGGAGAGAGAACAGCAAGGACAAAGGAAGCCAGAATTGCAGGAATCATTAAGTATAGTAGGTCCTTGACAATCCCAGATTTAACATTCACCCTTTTGGCATTATTTGAGTGAACAGGCAGTTCCCTGCATGTACTAATCTGGAATTTTGCAAAGAAACAAAGGTGAGTATGAGGGAAGGTGCTGGAGCACATCCCCTTCCCTGTTAAGTGAGCTTCGGCACAGCGATCATTCACTCAACACAAACATGTTTTCCGTCTCATAAAGACTCTGTGAGTAGCTATGTTGCAGATTAAGAAATTGAGGAAATTACAGGTTAGAGTGATATTCATGACTCTGAGCATTTATGACAGTCTCTAGGTGAGTCTCGTGGATGTTAAGGGTCCTTGTAGGTTTGAGATTAACATCACCTGTGTTTGTAAAGCATGAGTTCATTTCCTGTCATTGTTCCTTGGTTAATTCAGCTGTTCACCCAGCACATCTTTTTTATGTACTACTCTGTGCAAGGCACTGAGCTAAGTACTCAGTGTTGACAAACCTGTGGTCTCTGCCCTCCTGGAGCTCACAGACTAGTGGGACTGGGGCAGTAACACAGAAGCTGACATACGTGGTTGCCAATGGTTATAAGTGCTGCTAAGGAAAAGAACCTGGTGCTGTGGGGAAGATTGCAGGTGGGGATGGACAGCAGAGGTGAGCAAAGTACTCTCTGGGGAGGTGCAGGGTGAGCAAGCCTGTCTTCCTTGCAGGCAGAGGAGCATGGGGGCTCTGGGATGGGTACTAGGTATGTTGGAGGAACAGAGAGCAGCGGGTAAGCGGAGGAGATCAGGGCCAGATCAAGGATTGCTGGCCACAGAGGAGTTTGGAGTTTAGCCCCCCTGAAATTGAGAGCCCCCGAGGGCTTAAGTAGGCAGTACCCAGATCCCATTTCTACTTTAAAATCATCCTTTTGGCTCTCACATGGGGAGTGGATGGGAGGGGCACATGCAAATACCTATCTGAACACAGGTTCCCAAACTTGGTTGCAGATTGTAACCTCTTGGAGATAGTAAAATAATACTGCTGTCTAGGTGCCTCTGCCCCCCGCCCCTTCACAGGCATTTTGATTTAATTGGTCTGGGATTTTAAAAGCTTCTCAAAGTGAGTCTAATGAGCAGCAAAATTTGAGAACTTCTGATCTAAAAGTTTCAAGATATGATTCAGTGTAGATCTGATCATTTTAGTGGTAGAAACAGCAGCTTTGTCAGATGAATGGGGAAAGAGCAGAAGAATTTAAAGATTACTCAGAAGTAAGGTCTGAGGCACAGATAGACGTTTGGAAGGCATCAATACTTGGGTTGGTATTTAAAACCACAGAAATAGAAGCAATCACATGGGAGAGAACATGGGTGAAGGAGGAGGAAGGCTCGATTGTAATGAAAAGAGGAGGGAAGAGGCTGGATTGCAGGGGGTCAAGGTGTAAATAGGACGTGTGGAGGTGTCTGCTCCAACCTCAGGAGACTGCTGCAGGGTGGGTTGAGTTTTGAGAACTGGCAGTGGAGGGGTTGTCTGCAGAAGCGACTGGGAAAGAGAGGCCAGGAGTGGAGGGCATCGCAGGAAGAGAGCAGTGTGTTACTGTCAGTGATGGAGTAAAACAACCAAAAAAGGCAGAGTCAGGTGAAGAAAGAAAGGGTCCACGGGGTTGTTGAAGATGGTTGGTGACTTTGATGAATTTTCAGGTGTGGGTAAGAACAGAAGTCAGAACAGTGTATGATAAAAGGTGAATCAATACTGAAAAAATGGAGCTAATGTGTGTAGAAAATATTTTCAAGAAGACGGGCTAAGAGGAACAAGGGGAGGAAGTGGTGGCTGAAGGAGGATATGGAGTTGAGGGTGAGTGTTAGAAGTTGAGAGGTACCAAAACAAGTTTGTGAGCTGATAGGAATGCTTCAGCAGCTTAGAGGGAGAAATCAAGAGAATGGGCAGGGGGAGATAAAGAGAGAGACGGAGAGAGGATATGAATCATGGGAGAAAAGTCCTTATGCAGATAAGGTCCTGAGCCATGGGGAAGGATTGGCCATCGATAGGAGGAGTGATGCTCCCTCCATTTTAGCAGGAAGAATGAAGAAGTTAGCTTTGTAAATTAGTTATGGGAAAATGACAGCAATTTTATATAGATTTTTTATCCTCACCTGAGGACATTTATTTTTTCATTGCTTTTAGAGAGAGAGGAAGGTAGAGAAAGGGATAGAGAGAAACACTGATGTGCTGGAGAAACACTGGTCAGTGCACTGGGACCTGGGATGGAACCAGAAACCCAGGCATGTGAACTGACTGGGAATCAAACCTGCAACCCTTTAGTTACGGGACAATGCTCCAAACCCCCTGACCTACACTGGCAAGGACAAAACAAGAGCGATTTTAGCTGATAGATCTCATTAGGTGAGGGGCCAGGTAGGGGGTCGGGGCAAGGAGGAGAGGTGGGAGGCTTGAGGACTTTAGAGGAGGTATGAATAGTCATTAGGGAGAGGTGAAAACACACTTCTCTGAGAGTGTTTGGGTCCAGGGCAGCCACTTGAGGATAAAGACCATACATGTATAGTGAGTACCAAAGTACACCTTTTGTTTCCACCAACAGGGCCGAGGCACAGGTGCAGGCACAGAGAAAGGAGGTGGTAGACTTCATCCCAGGGTGGAATTCACAGGTCTTTGGTGATCTTAGTAAGAACAGTCTTAATAAAGAGGGGAGAGAAGAGACCGTATTGTCAGGGTTGAGGTGAAATGGGAGGTTTGGGGGCCCTGGAGGTGTCCATTCTATCTTCCCTCAAGGTGCCTGCTGACAGCACGCTCTGATTCCTTCCTGCACCCTTCACACAACCCTGCTCACCCAGGCCGCTCACAGCCAGGGACTGTGGGTGTTTGTGCAATGGTGGGGGGACTGGATTTACTTTGGATTTTTTAAATATATTTTATTGATTATGCTATTACAGTTTTCCCAATTTTCCCCTCTCCTCCCTGCACCCCCCAACCCTCCAGCATTTCCCCCCCACTTAGTGCATGTCCATGGGCTGTACTTATAAGTTCTTTGAATTCTCTGTTTCCTATACCATTTTTGACCTCTCCCTGTCTATTTTATGCTTACCAATTATGCTTCTTTTTCCCTGTACCTTTTCCACCCTATTCCTCCCTTACCCTCCCCACCGAAAACCCTCCATGTGATGCCCATTTCTCTGATTCTGTTTCTGTTCTAGTTGTTTGCTTAGTTTTTGTTTTCATTGTTTTTCATTTTTTTAGGTTCATTTGTTGATAGTTGTGAGTTTGTTGTCATTCTACTGTTCATAGTTTTTGATCTTCTTCAATTTCTTAGGTAAGTCCCTTTAACATTTCATATAGTAAGGGCTTGGTGATGATGAACTCCTTTAACTTGACCTTATCTAGGAAGCACTTTATCTGCCCTTCCATTCTAAATGAAAGCTTTGCTGGATAGAGTCATCTTGGATGTAAGTCCTTGCCTTTCATGACTTCAAATACGTCTTTCCAGCCCCTTCTTACCTGTAAGGTTTCTTTTGAGAAATCAACTGACAGTCTTATGGGAACTCCTTTGTAGGTAACTGTCTCCTTTTCTCTTGCTGCTTTTAAGATTCTCTCTTTATCTTTAATCTTGGCTACCTTAATGTGATGTGCCTTGGTGTATTCCTCTTGGGGTCCAAATTCTTTGAGACTCTCTGAGCTTCCTGGACTTCCTGGAAGTCTATTTTCTTCACCAGATTGGGGAAGTTTTCCTTCATTATAAGTTTTCAATTTCTTGTTCTTGTTATTCTCCTTCTGGCACCCCTGTAATTTGGATATTGGAACATTTAAAGTTTACCCAGAGGTTCCTATGCTTCTCTTCGTTTCTTTTGAATTCTTGCTTCTTCATTCTGTTCTGGTTGCATCATTATTTCTTCTTTTTGTTCCAGATTGCTGATTTTAGTCCTGGTTTCCTTCCTGTCACTGTTGGCTCTCTGAATACTTTCCTTTATTTCGCTTTGGGTGTCTTCATTTGCTCTTTCATTTTGTGACCAAGCTCAATCAGTTCTGTGAGCATTTTGATTACCAGGGCTTTGAACTCTCCATCAGATAGGTTAGCTATCTCCTCATCGCTTAGCTCCTTTCTGGAGTTTTACTCTGTTCCTTCATTTGGGCCATATTCCTTTGTCTCCGTGCACCTGTTAAGTTGTAAGGGGGCGGGGTCTTAGGTATTTACCAGGGCAGGGCAACCCTCCTTGCTGCACTGGAGTGCTGCCTGTGGGGGAGGGGCCAGAGAGGGAACAGTGCGGCTCCCCTCCTTGGCTCTAGCCCACTCTCCAACAAACCCTCTCCTGTGAGACTGGGAGTTTCTCTCACCATGGCAACCCCCACTGTAGTCCACAGTCAGCTCTGAGTCTCAGTTTCCCGTTAAGTCAGCCCTGCCCTCGTGGTCTGCCGCCTTACCATGGGTTCTCTCCGCCCATCTTACTGGTCTGTGTAGTCTGGTTAACTCTTTCTTTAATTCCTTGGTTGTCAGAGTTCCATGCAGTTTGATTTTCTGGCATTTCTGGTTGTTTGTTGATTTTAGATTGGTTGTTATCCTCCTTTTGGTTGTACGAGGAAGCCAAGGGTTTCTACCTGTGCCTCCATCTTGGCCAGAACTCCTTCTTTGGATTTTAAAAACAATGTTTATATTAGTGTTTTTATTGCTGTGTGAAAAATTACTACAAATGTAGTATGGTAACTTCAAACAACACATTTATTATCTCAGTTTTTATGGGTCAGGAGTCTAGGCATGCTTGGGGTCTCACAAAGCTGCCATCAAGGTCACGTCTGGGGCTGGGGTCTTATTCTAAGCACAGGTGTTTGCTGGCAGAATTCAGCTCCTTGCAGCTGCACGACTGGTGGCAGCTTGCTCCTTCAAGGCCAGTGAAGATACAAAAGACTGAGCCTCCTTTCAATTCGTTCTTTTCTCTCTGTGTGTCCTCCTTGGCTTTTGTCCCCTGATCTTGAGCCCAGAAAGGCTCTCTAGTCATTCCTAGAGCTACACAAGTGTGGAAGTTGTCACTCAATTGAGCTGCAGAGCCAGGACTCCAGAAGGAGGAGACAGCATTACTGAGGCTTTGATTTTCTTACCTCTGGACCCACGTTTTAAAGGTTCACTTCATTATGTCAGGTCCACCCAGGATAATCGCCCATTTTGAACAATTTAAAGTCAACAGAGTAGAGACTTTATTACATGTGTAAAATCTCTTTACCTTTGCCATGTAATATAATCTCATAGGTGATATTCACAAGTCCTGCCCCCACTCCAGGGGAGGGGCTTCACAGGCCAAGTGCACCAGAGGACAGGAGTACTGGGGGCAATTGTAGAATTCTGCCTACCACAGCAGAATGAAATTTTTAAAAAATGTTCACATCAGGTGAAAATTAAAAAAAAAAAAAGTTCATTTTTCTTTTTTGATTGCAAAAGCAATATATGTTCACAGGGCAATATCTGAGATCTATACAGTTGTACAAAGAGGGAAATTGAAATCCAATCATAACATTATTTCTCCCCTAAAATGTGAACATTGTTAGAATTTTTATTAATTCTCTTTATATAATGAGACTATAATTTAAAATTAAAAAATTTGCCATTAGAATGTGTTCTTTGAGAATATGAATATTTTTCCCATTGAATGAACATGGATTTAATGTACTCTTTTTTCTTTTATATTGTGGTTACTTCCAGTTTTTAACTATTATTAATAATTTTGATGAATTCACTCTAGCACATCTAAGTGCTTGTTTACAGCTCACTGTTACTTGAAGGTTTGAGGCAGAGAGATTTAAAGTGGTGGGGCCAGAGGCCAACAGAAAAATCAATTAGAAATGAAAAGCACCAACAACCCGAATGGGTCATTTGGAAAGTAAAAGAGGTTTTTATTTGAGTGCATTTTTTTTTCACGAACACTTATTGAAGAAACCAAGAGAGTCCTAAAGTGCTTTGGTGTGGAGCTTTGAGAATATGGGGGACGGCACGTATCACAGGTTATCAGACACACAGAATAACGTCTTGCCCTGTGAATTTGGTTCTGTTGTTATAGTTTTGTAACAACCCCTCGAGTAAGAGACTGAAGTGAGAGACAGGGGGTGAGAAAAAAGTGGACATGTGCTGTGACTGGGCAGGAAGGTGAAGGAGAAGGATGGGGGAGCTATCGGCTTCATGATTGCAGAGGAACAGAAAAGACAATATCCTTTGGGAGATCTGGCAGCTGAGCAGGCTGCCCTGGGTTGGCATGAAAGCTGCCTATAGCAATGAGCCCAATGAAGTGATTTAAAACAGTGATCTGTATGTTGTTGCGGGTTCAAGTTCAATTTGAGGGGTTGGATGACTTTCATGGCAGGCACTTGGTACCTGTGTGCAGTGGCAAGTCAGAGCCTCTGTCACTCAGGGCTGACTTCAGTGATGGTGGGAAGGTCTGCAACCCTGTTCCAGGGCATTTAGTTCTGAAAGTGCCTGCAGGGCCTTGCCCCTGTGCTCACTGGTAAGTTTTCCTACACAGTGGGAGGGTATGGGAAGGCAGCACGTTCTATTTCTTTCTGATTTTTCTAGCAGAGTGTGTGTGTGTCTTTGGGGGGGTGGGGGGGGGGAGTAGGAGACCAGAGAAAAGAGCAGGAATGATGAACCAAATATGAGGGGGTCCTACAGTGGGCCGCTGGGAAATGCTAGGGAAGGTGGTCATTGGCAAAGTTATGTCTAACGAATGAGATGTGTTTCATCCCACTCTGGGCAGCACACCTGTGTTCTCCTTCCAGGTGCAATGGGAGCCATGTCTCCGACGACAGTTATGCCCAAGCCCTTTGCTGTGTTGTGTGTCTTGTGGGAGCAAATTGCAATTCCCCTTGAAGTCAGTGTGACTTCTATGCCTCCCTTGCCAAGCTCTCTCTCCCCTCTCCCTAGAAGCTGTCCTGTGAAGTAGTCCTGAGCTTGGTAGAACTAATTCACATGCGAATTAATAATGCCCAGCGTATCAAGCTCTAGCCACATCTCCAAGGAAGCCTTGCTTCCTCTTCAGCTGTTTGTAGTCTCAGTGAGGCGTCTAAGCCAGCTATGGGAAGGGTGAGTGTGTATTTTGATGAGTGACTCACTTGGTGGTCTGTCCATGCTAAATCTCCAGGAAGTGACCCTGTTCCTAGCACTTCCAAATTCGGTGCTTTTCAACTTTACAATTATGATACTCAGAGGGCCAAGCACAGGTGCAGACCAGTGATTCTCAACTGGGAGTGTCCTCTCAGAGGACATTAAGCAATTGTCTGGAGACATCATTGATTGTCAGTACTAGGGGAGTGGGGGGGAGTGGGGGGAGGGTGCTGCCCATCCAGTGGGTAGAGGCCAGGAAGTCTGATGAACACCCTACAATGTACAGGATAGCTCTCACAGCCAAGAATGAATTTGCCCAAAACATCAATACTGCCAAGGTTGAGAAACCCCAGCAGAGACCAAAGTATTACCACCACTACCAGGAAACCTGGGCTCTCTGAGTTACAAGTTAGAAACCAAAGTTTGCATGAAAGCCATCTGCCTGAATTCTGCTTAGAGAAAGAACCGTGACCTACTTCCAACACTTTTCCTGATGCAAGATCAGTCAAACATTTCTAATATCCCCACTGTGGGAGAAAACAAACAAATGTTCGAATCTATTGATTAGGGGTTAAAAGATTCATTTACATAACAACGAGGCACCTGAAGCAAAGGAAAATCTGGGCTAGTGCTAAACTGGTGCAATGAATGCTCCCTGTCCTGCTTCACACTCCCGCATCACTCCACTTTCAGCCATACTTTCACTGCAAGGCAGGAGACCTAGAGACGGCCTCCCTTTGGGCAGTTGAAGTTGAATTAGTTTTGTGGACCCTTTGGATACCAATTCCTCCAGTCTTTCTTCATTAGAATGCCTCTGGGACCAGCAGGGAGGGACAGTGCCTTAAATTACCAGCTAATAAACTTAACCTGTAACAAATAGCCCTTAGTGTCTTTAGAAATGCTCACACTTTAATGTGATGTCTGGGGCTTAAAGAACCCCTAACCAGGGAGGGGCTTTATGGGCCCTGAACCATCATGCACAACTGTGTGTGGGTTTAGTTACCTGAGGAGAGAATCTGTTGATTTCATCACATCTTCCAAGGAGCCTTTATTTCAAATATTAAGAATCATTGATATGGATTCATTCATTCATCAAATATTTATTGAGTGCTAATATACACCAGCATTGCGTCGTTCACTAGAAATGGAGAGGACTAGATGATAGTGAATCATTGATTGGAACTTAAAGAAAACAGAAAAGAGTATAAAGAGGAAAGTATTAAATTAATCAAGAGACATTGACGAAAGTAATTGAAAAATTTGAAGGACCTAAAAATATTTTCTGCTTGATATTGAGAAACATTTTTATATGTACAAACACACGATTGGTAACAATACTATAGCAATGGAAACAAAGCAGGGGAAGTTATGATGATGGCTATTTAGATGAAGTGGATTTTTATCTCTAATAAAAATCTTTAAGCTGCTGACTCTGAAAATAGAACCAAATTTATTCCCTCCAAAAGTTGTGTTTTAAATTTAATTAAGTGGGTCAATCACCTGTGTTCACTACAGTTTATAATGTAAGTGTTTTTGGAATGATATTGAAATGAAAGCTTGCTTTTACAAAGGTGGAGGTAAACTCTTAAGTTTGCTACACCATAAGGGCCTCTGTTCCAATTTTTTTTTTTTTTACTGTGAACCCTTATTTTTGTCTTCTTCGTATATACTTGCACACCCATCTTGCTAACCCAGTCTTGACCCTGAGATTTGGCATGAAGGGAATGGAGGTGGGTAGCGGTTGGGGAACACTCACTGTCCATGGGACTATTGTAGAAACCTGGACTCCAGACCACAGAATAATTCGGGACTGGACCCCTTGTCTATTGGACTCAGGGTTCCAAGCTAAATGGAAAGACTTCCATGCCCCTTTGGAACCTGTAGTTCATATTTATTTTTCACACGCACATTGCCTTACTCATGGTTCCCATGAATAAAAACTCTCTGTCTAAATTTTGGACACTCTAAGGTAACCTGCATTTCCCTTTCACTTTAAATAAGAAAAGTCATACTAGCCCACGGTGTCCGTGCCTAAAGAAATTGAATTCATGCTGCTTGCCTTGGGGGTGCTTAGAGTCTATATTTTATAGCATTTAGAAAGCAGCTGAGGGTTTATGCAGCATGTCCAAATGTTTTACTTTAAAGATGAGGAAACTGTTGTTCTGAGAAGCCAAGCTGGAAAACAGCAGAACCCAAGCTAGACTCTCTATTCTGACTTCTTTCCCAGAGCTCTCTTTACAACACTGAATTTTTAGAAGGCACAAAACATCAAGATCTACTTTTCTTCAGTACTTTCTCTTTTTAAAAAATTTCATTGTTTTAAATTGTTGACATTATCACAGATGTCCTTCATTTTTCCCCTACTTTTTTCCCTCTGCCCAGCCCCTGCCCGTCGCCACATTGGCCATTGCCACACGGCTGTCTGTGTCTGTGGGTTGTGCATACATGTTCTTTGGTGAATCCCTTCATCTCTTTCATCCAGCCCCCTCACTCCCTCACCTCTGATATCTGTCAGTCTATTCCATTTTTCCATGCCTCTGTTTCTATTTTTTCATTAATTTTGTTCATTAGATTCCACATATAAGTGAGATCATATGGTATTTATCTTTCTCTGTCTTATTTCACTGAGCATAATAGTCTCCAGCTCCATCCATGCTGTCACGAAAGGTAAGAATTCCTTCCTTTTTTATGGCCACATAGTATTCCATTGTGTAAATGTACCAGCTTTTTCCTTCATCCACTTCTAATAGTGTCTGGCTCACAGAAAAATGTTAGTTTCCATCTTGTACAGATGATCATATCCAGTCCACCCCAGAACAACTGCTTCACTTCTCAGTTAGAAGAAAGAAAGTAGGCATGCCCACAGCTCAGTTTCTTGGCTAACGGGTAACTAGAAGGTGGTCCCAGAAAAGACAAATGCTTATTAGCTGCAGACATAGCAGAAACAGGGAAATGGGTATAATGGCTCATTCTGCTTAAAAGGTCCATTTCCTCCCGTGTGACCAGGATTCTACTTCTCTCCTAGACAAGAACTCTGGTCTCTCTTCTTCTTCTAAGGATACTAATCCTTTTGGGGGCTCCACCCTCATGACCTCATCTAAACCTAAGAACCTCAATGATCTCCCCAGCGCCAGGAGGCCATGTGCTTCTCAGGTGCTCCCACCTTCACAAAAAGGTCATGTCATAAAAATCTGTTTGGTCTGTAAGGGTAAGACAACAGGTTATTCCCTAAGAGCTGTCCTCCCTTCTTCCACAGAAGTACAATTTTTAACCTGGGGACTGACCCCCCAGGAAAAAAAGATGATATTCTCCAGCTCCCTGTGGTCATGTGACTGCCTTCCAGCCAGTGGGGCGCTGTGTGAAGTTTGCCTCAGTGGGCTGGGGCGCACTCCTCCTGTCCCTTTCTTCTTTCCCTCGGGGTGGAATGCCAATGTGACAGGGATCCCTCTTGGAAATGAGGGCGCGAGGGGGTGCTAAGGTAAAGACTGACAGAGCGAGAAGATTGTCTTAGTCATTGAGATAAAATGACTGCCATGATAAAATACCACAGACTGGGCAGCTTGAACAACAGACATGTATTTCTCACAGTTCGAGAGGCTGGGAAGTCTCAGATCAAGGGCCAGCCAGTCTGGTTCCCTGGTGAGGGTCCTCTTCCTGGCTTGCAGATGGCCACCTTGTTGCTGTATCCTCACATGGCAGAGAGAAAGAGCTCTGGTCTCTCTTCTTCTCTGGTTCAGACACTAATCCCAGCATGGGGCGCCACCCTCATGACCTCATTTAAACCTAATCACCTCCCAAAGACTCCACTTCCAAATACCATCATATTGGAGGTCAGGGCTCCCACATATGAGTATGGAAAGGACACACAAATTCAGTCCATAATAAAGAAAAACCTCCCAGGCAAGGTCCCCATGCCAGCTTGGACTTTTACATGAGAAAGAAGTGAATTTTTAAGTTATTAAACCACGCTTGGGGCCTCTGTTGCATCCAGATAAACATAATTTAACAGGGTAATTTAGGCTTGTTCTTACTGACATCACGCTGATGTTTTCCTCTGTCATTTGTATGGTAACAGGATAAATACCCACTCAATAACCACATACGAAGGTTCTTACCACACACGAATGTCTGGGCAACTGGCGGAGGAGTTTACTATGACTCTCTCCACATGTGACTGGTGCATTCTCACCAGAAAGCAGCTGTGGAGGGACTGTGACTGGTTCACTGAGTAACTTCACAGAGTCTCAGATTGCACGGTGCCCTGGGGGAAGGCACTGCTGCCCAGTGGACCATGGCAGGCACTCATCTGACCCAGAGCCTTTTGTTTTTGTCATTGGAAGGGAGGGAAGAAGGATGAGCATGACAGGGAGTCGGTAAGATGGTGCCACCTTCCTTTGCTAGGGCTGCATAACAAAGTATCACAAACTGGGTGGCTTAAACCACAAATCTTTCTGCCTCACAGTTCTGGAGGCTGGAAGTCCAAAATCAAGGGGCCAGCAGGGCCCTGAGCCCTCTGAAGGTGCTGAGAAGGATGTGTCCCAAGCCCCACTCCAGCCTCTGGTACTTCCTTGGCTTAGGGCCGCATAACTTCACTTACCACATGGCGTTCTCCCTGTGTGAACAATGTGTTCACAATCGGCACATCTCTGTGTTAAAATTTCCTCTTTGATACGAACACCAGTTGTATTGGATTAGGGCCTATGCTAATGACCTCATCTTGACTAATTACATCTGCAATGACCCTATTTCCAGATAAGGTTGCATCCTGAAGGACTAGGGGTTAGGAATTCAACTATAATTTTTTTGAGGGGGGCGCAATTCAGCCCACAATAAGGGATAAGAGCTGACAGAATATTTCTGCCAAATTATTCCAACCACTAGCAGGAGAGGGGAAGCAAAGTATATCAGAGAAGTCCATGGAAAGCCAAGTTTGCTGCAGCCCCTTGAAAGGGAGCAAGGAGGGGTCCCTTTCTGGTCGGTACAGTGAGGCTTTGATTGCACTGAGTGTTCTCTCCATTTCAGCATGGCCAGCGGTGCCCAGGCTTGCAGAGTGCTAGGTGGAGACCCAGGATGCAGAAGCCAGGTGTTCCAGCTCCTTGTCTGGCCAACTGACCCTGCATTCCAGCTGTTTTTCCTTTCTGCCTGGGAGCCATGGAAAAAAACAATTACCTGCCCTGTCTGGAAGCCAACACCAGAGGTGATGCATTTATTCTTTCTCAATGATAAAAATAGTGTATGCTCATTAGTAAGTTGGAAACGACACAGCTTGAAATGGCTTAGGAGTATCACACCTAATTCCAAGACCCAGGCAACCCCTGTTAAAGTTGGACTCATATTTCATCCATTGTTGTCTTATTTTCTATGTATATTTTATAGTCTGGACTATGATCTTTATTTAAGTCTATGCTTTGACTCTACTTCCAATGCTTCTGCTTACTTTCTCTCGGACATGGAGTTTGCTTCCAACTTTTTACTATTATAAATATTGGAAGGTACATCTTTGGACAGAACATTTTTCACCCCTGGATAAATTCACAAAATAGGAATTACTAGAACTAAGATTTGAAAATTAAAAAAAATATTGTTTTGTATTCTTGCCAACTTGCTTTCCAAAAGGAGGTGCCAGCTCCTGTGGTTCCCTCCAGCACTGGAGGATGACTCCTGTTTCCCTACACCTAGCACTGGGCAGCCAGACTCTGAGCATCCCTGCTACTTATGATAGCTGAAAATGGACTTTTTCCTTTTTATTTGCATTTATTTGTTAGTAAGGTTATACATTTTTCATTTGTTTTAAGCCATTTGCATTTTCTGCTAATATTCTGGGCCCATTTATCTGCTAAGGTCTTAGTATCAAATTGAACTATGTATAGTTAACATTTTTGTAGGTCAAATAATTATCAACTATCATCTCAACCAATTTTTTTTCAAATGCATTAAGAATATTAATCTGTGGATATATTGGCTATAGATACTTTTGTTGGTGTTTTGATATAGATGTTTTCATTTCCAAATGAGGATCCAATTATCTGAAAAGTATTTGAATAACAAAGATGGCATACGAAAGATTTCCATGAACCAATTTATTAATTTCATGATTTCCTGCTTTATTTGTCACTTCCACACCTTCTACTTCCTCTGTCCCTCAGGTATGAGTCTGGAAAGGTGTATTTTTATGATTTAGATCAAGGCTCAGCATCAACTTTGCAGACAGAATAGGAAATGTCTCAGAAGAATTATGAGTGCCAGCCCTGGCTGGTGTAGCTCAGTGGATTGAGCGTGGGCTGGGAACCAGAGGGTCCCGGTTCGATTCCCAGTCAGGGCACATGCCTGCGTTGCGGGCCAGGTCCCCATGAGGGCCATGTGAGAGGCAACCATACATTGCTGTTTCTCTCCCTCTCTGTCTCCCTCCCTTCCCCTCTCTCTAAAAATAAATTAAAAAAAAAAAAAAGAATTGAGTGCCAGTAAACAAATAAGAACAATAATACATCTTCATTATGGTTGATGCCTTCTTAGAGTAAAACAATGAAAACTTTAGCCTGAAATTATCTGGAGGCAGAGCTTTTACTGCAGCAGCTCAGAGGCTCTTTAAGGAAAGAGTGAATATGGCTTAGGCTGGGGATACACCTTGTGTGCATGACAACCCAGAATTGCCTGGGTCTCATTCTTCACCAAGACAAAGACAAAGCCAGACCATCTGGCTTTGCAACAATTTAATGACTTTTCTTTCCTGTAGATAGACAGAGAACCATTTGAGAGTAAACTCTCAAGGCTGCACATTGCACACACATTTTTAAACAACTAAAAAGAAAAGAGAACTGCTATAATCATGAGCCTCAAGTTACTTGTCAAGTCTGAGTTAGTGGTAATAGGAATAGAAATGCTGCTTCAATAGCCATGAGTGTTTTAGAGATTACTTACAAGCATTTGCTTTTTAACATCTGAGGTTCAACACCCTCAGCTGTAGAGTCTGTTTCTGTCTGCTTGTGTTCACATGGAGAGACTGGTGAGGTGGTACCCTAATCAGCTTCTTTGAGTCTCTGGTTAAAATGATTCACACCAATTCTCCGTTAACATTAAGTACTTTTTCATGTCGAGTATCAATTCTCTTCCATAAAGCTGGGAAGCAAATCTTGGCTCCTCCTGTGTCCAAGTCTTTGATCAAACCAGTGGATCTCACTGCCTTCCAAAAGAGCAAATTTAGGCTGCATTTTATACTCACAGCCTGGCTCCCAGGAGGGAAACTGAGACATTACAGATGAGGTGTTCGCAAACACAGTAGACTGTTCTTTGTGGGTGAAGATGACATCCCTGTCCTGCCTTCAAAGGGGATTTGCTCACATTTGGTTTTCCCAGGGAGACCACCTCTACTGCCACCTGGCTCCCATTCGTCAGACGCTGGCCAGGCCGGGGAGTGGGGGGGCCACAGCTGGTGAAGAAAACAAAGTTTTCTTCTGTGCACAGCTAACTGACCCATTCACAAATCCCATGAATCAAACCTGCAACCTCAGTCTTCTTGGCACCAGCCACAGACGAATGCAGCTAACACGGACAAACCGTTTCCAAGTCACGCAAGAACAAATCCTTCAGCTCACTCAGGTCTGTGCGCGGAGTTCAGTCAGCCCGGCCCTCTGTACACTGGGCTTTGCTTGAGCTGGACCCAGCAGATTTGTGAAGATGACTTATGCACATAAACCAGATGTTTTTTGTAACCCAGAGCCCTGGAAACAGCTACCTAAAAACACATGTGCTTTCTAAGGGCCTGAGTAAAATGTGACTGAATGGTCTGGAGTTGTTGTCCCATTACTAAAAAGTCTGAGGCCCAACCCTATTCCTCCCCTTCCTCCCTGCACTGTTGGGCCTCACTAATGGGGCAAGATCCTAACAGCTGTGGCTGTCATTAGGGCTCATTGTAAATGCCTTGAATATAACAATTATACTTACACAGGAACATGAAATTTTTTTTTAAGAGCAAGAAGAACAGAGAGAAAGAAGCTGGTAATAGCTTGAAATGAATATAGTTGTCTCTCAGTATCTGCAAGGGATTCATTCCAGGACCCTCCACGAATTCAAGTCCCTTATATAAAACGGCATAGTATTTGCATATAATCAGTATTTGCATATAGGCTACAGTGGGGTATACCTACACATCACTTTATTTTCATAGATCCAGTGTAGTTCTCTGCATGTGGCAAATTTAAGTTTTACTTTTTTAGAATTTTCTGGGATTTTTTTCAAATATTTTTGATTGTGGGTGGTAGAATCCATTGGCGAGAAATTGGTAGATACGAAGGGCCTTCTGTTTGTGGAACATGCAGTTGAATCTTCAAGATGATAACATTGTGTCCTATTCATTTCCCATCAAAGTTAATATGTACGTAGCGTCCCTGCACTGGGTTTTACTAAAGCTCTCCCTTGGAAGAATGTCAGTAGTGGCAAGAGGCTAGTCTGTGCAGCTGTGGAGTAAATCTTTTCTTAAATCAACTGCACGAATGCACTTGTCCTTCCTGTGGGCTTGGTACCGAAATAATGTGGAACATGTGAGGTCCCTCCTAAATTCTGTCAGCGACCACACCCCGCAATCCCAAGACTGGCTCCTGGCTTCCACTCCCTCTCTGTCCAAACCCTTCCTGAAAGCTGCAGTTATAGGATCCTCCCCCTTCTCCTCCTGGCCTGCCCAGCATTGAGCCATTTCCCTAGAAGACCATGTAAGGCTTCCTGCTTCACCAAGCGAAATGCCCGAGGAATAAAAAGAAACTGCCTTTCCTTGGCTTTCAAGACTACCACAGCCTGACATAATCCTCAACCCCCTCTCAACCTCACCAGTCTGCCCTGATGCCCCCTGACTCTTCCTATTTCCTAGACCAGGTTAGACCTCCTGCCATTAGCTTTGTGATGATTTGAACCTCTTCTTCCCAGCCTTTCTTACAAACCCAATTCTTGTTCAACATCTTGTTCACTTGTAGGAACTCCATGAAGGCCAAGGCTGAGGCTTCTTCCTCCCTGGTGTCTGTGTCTGCTAGTAGACTGGTGTTCCATGAATGCTTGCTGATTGAAGGAATGACTGTCTTTGCAGCCAGGTCAGCCCTGACTTATAACATTCCATACCATTCAGTTTCATTCCACACACCAGTCAGTTCTATCCCCAAGCCTATGCCCTGTTGTTTTCTTTGCCTGCGATGCCCTTCCCTCTTTCCACAGCAGCCACATCTTACCTCTTCTAGCTCTGCTCCACCCTCTATTCTGTGCAAGGCCACCCCTGTCCCTATAACCCCCTGTGAGTTCTCCTACTTCCGAATTCCTAGGGTGTCACAGCACCCAGGATGTGGGCCTTAATTACATACTACCTTGCAGAGAGACTTGAATTTTCCCAGTGTCTGCACCTGGACTCCCTTGTCAAACTTGTATCCACCTCCCCCAGCTCCTCAGAGGCCTGAGCAGAGCTGAGCACAGACCAGCTGCTTGATAAATGTCTCCTTGATTCATTGCGACTGGTCACCATCCCTGCTTCTCCCTAATTATCCACATCCTATCCATTACTCAGAGGCCACCTTAAGCCCAGCTTCCTCTGTGGTGGCTTCATGGGTGACGCCCACATCGATCTCATGGTCTGGAGCCTCACTTTCAGGATCTCTCCTCCCTGTGGGACGACACTTTTGAGTGTCATTGAGTTTGTACTCCCAATTCTTATGTATATTCTGTTACTTGTATACTTAATATATGCTCTAACTCTCTGGATCATTGGTGCACTCCCAGGGGAGCACGCATCACACAATGGAGACCACAGCACTGGGCTCATCCCATCTAGTGTTGATATGTTGATCAGGCACCTGGACATCAAAGAGTGTGAGGCTCAAATGTGTGACTAGGTGCATGCTGCTCTCCTATGACAACCTCCCAACGAGTCACAATTTCTGGTCCTGGAGTTTGATGTACATATTTCTCAGTGTAGAAGGCAGACATCAGAGCTTGTGGACACCAGGTAACTCACCACCAGGAGACTGATCATTTTCTTGTGCACAGAGAGACACACTTATTTCAAAGAAAGTCCACTGTGCCTGGCACAGAATAGGAACTTAACACACATTGAAATATAATAAAAACAACTGTGATCCTGGATGGCAACTGTCCTACCCCAGTGTCTTCAAACATCAGCTTATGAAAATCTATGTGCTCATCATGCATTTTTTAGGTTGACATCTAAAACTTTTTATCATAAGTTTAAGTAAGTTTATTTTTTATTAATAGGAGATAGGAAATGTTAAATATTTTATATGGTGAAATAAGATGAGGATAGACTTATTTGAATATTTCATAATATTATTGGATAAAACAAATTTTCATTTCTTTGTTGAACAAAGTATATCATATCTGAAAGATATAAGGTGAAAGTTTTGTGTTTGTTTATTGTATTTTGGAAAATCCAATTAGCCCTGCAAAAATTACATTTTAAAGAATCAACATCACAAACCAGTGCTTCTATGGGTATTCTGAGTTATGAGCCCCCAATGGCCAACATGCTCTTGTTCTTGCAGAAATATGTATATGGCAGAGAAGGACAAAGAGCTTTATGAACATAAAGCCTCTGGTTTACCATTAATTTGAACTTATCCCATTGTTTCATGCGTCCTCTTGTAGCAAAGAACCGAAACAGGATTTGAAATGCATGAGGGATATATCTTTTATAAATTTGTAAAGTGAGAAGAGATGTATTCTGGACATAGGCCCAGTTTAAAGAGATCAGCATTAGCAAAGTATACGTATGGACAGTGATGTCCTTAGACAGTATTTGCTTGAGTATTATTTGGAAAGTTTTCAAGTCACCCGGAAAGTGTGTAGCCCAGTTGGAGGGACACTGGCCCACTCTGCCTGCTTAGCAGTGAGAGGGTCAGAATAGGGTCATGAGCAAGTACTGACCCAGGCTGGGGACCTCGTGCGTTCCCTTTGGCTCTGTGGAGAGGACAATCCTCATCTTCACCATAAAGCGGGCTGTTCTAGCCTATACAAGAGCTAGAAGACAATTGAGAACTTGCTAGATGTTGAAGCATTAGAAGCAAAACCCGAAACTGAAAGGCAGCTAAGCCAGTGACATGCAACAGAACACCCTGACTCTCAGAGGACTGAAGGGTCGAGAGTGTTTGGCAGGCACAGCTAAGTGGAAGGCAGGAGGGAACAAAAGACAGGGCACAGGCTAGGATGCATTTGTGGCTATTCTAGACCAATTCAAGTGCACTTTGGTTCTTTTTGCCAGCCCTTACATTGGGAAAGCCAGAGCTTAGCTTCCTGAATTCCCAACTTGTAGCCTTGTCTTACAGAAGGAGAATTGTTTTATCCGGGTTGCATGAAGTACTATAGTTATAGTCTAGCCTTAGCTTCTGTAGCGCTGGCACCTCTTGAGGCTCTCAAATTTGAAGTGAGCAACCTGCTGGGATCTGAGTTTGGGCTAACTGGCTCTGTGAGATGCAAAGGATAGACACAGGCATAAAGCGGTGGTGAAAGAGTTTGCAGCATGGAGCCAACCTCCGAGTGTGCTGACTGCTGCCAGCTGGCCAGGATTGTCGGAGGTGGTGTTTATGTCTGCTATGGTGGCAATGTGTGGTGAGGGAAAAACCTGATGGCATCCCCGGGCACAAATATCACAATGAAAATAAGCATTCACTCAGTCTGAACTAACTGGTCTGCAAGAGTTGCCTGTGTGTGTGCTATTAATTGAATTCCTTGTGGGGCAGTGGCCATAATGAATTACCTAATACCTACCCACTCCCTCTTTCTTCCTCAGCACCTGAGTTTTTGGAAGGCAAAAGTGTACCCAGCTGCAAAGACTGCGTTTCTTAGTCTGCCTTGCGGAAAGGGGTGGCTAATGGCAGAAGTCATCATGTCGGCCCTCGATCTTCCTTCTTGCAGCCTGGAACACGGACTGCCGCTGTAGCAGCCATCCTGCACCATGGGTGGATGCTATGAGCAGGGAGCAGAAAGCTAAAAGTAATCAAGATCACTGGCGATATAATGGAACCAATATTTAACCATGGATTACTGACCTTCGGATTACTTTTATGTGGAAGAAAAAAACAAACAAGTACACACAGCCCTATACTGTTTAAGGCACTGATATAGGTTTTCTGTAGAATCCTAACATTTACATTGATGGGGTCATTTGCTTGGTGAGCTGATTGACCAATATAGGTTTCTTGTTTGCTGTTCACGTAGCCTCTTAGAGATGTAAGACTCCCTCCACTCTCATTGTAGCTGCTCCCAGTTCCACAGGGTCACTGAGGCCCTTTACCTGTGACTGTCCAATCTTTTAAGTTAACTGAAAAGGAATCAGCTGAGCTTACTAGCCTCTTGTGACATCAACCACATGGGTCTTCACACTCTTTGCTGAAGCTGTATGCTGGAGGAATACAGGAGGATGGTTTTATGAACTCTTTAATTTGGACCCAGAGGAACCACACAGCTGGGAACCTATTACTTTTAATTGTGTATGTTATAATTCCATGTTTAAATCTTCAAGTTTGCAGTTGACACAAAGAATTCCTGGGTAGTGAATGCCAAGCTCATAAAGGAAAACTAAGAAAACTTCCTAATGCTATTGGAGGAAGAAGAAGCATGTATAAAACAATATACAGTTTTGGGGAAGGGACTTCAAGTCCTCCAATATGAAGGAGCTTTTGCAGTCAACAAGTCTCGAGATCATCAGCAAGAAGATCCAGAAAAGCTGTAAGCATCATTCCAGCCCCAGTAAAACAAAGGTCTGTCTATAGGTCTGGTCCAGAATATTGTGTATGCACCTAATCTAGCTGAGAGAGGTCTAAAGAATCCATAGATAGTGATCAAAATAGAACAAGAGGTCTGAGTAAGTGCACAAACATGGACTTTGGGAGTCAACGAGAACTGGGTTTAAATCTCTCCTTTGACATCCATTATGAAATGAGGGCTCAATATCCATCTGGCAAGGTTATTGTGAGGATGAAATAAGAAACTATGTGTGAAATGGCTTGGCCAACCAAGAACACAGAGAGAGGTACGGATATCTGAACCCAGCAGCGATCGGCATGGCTTTTGCCATCTTAGAGAAAAAGGTCCGAATCTAACCTATTTTCCTAGCTTGCTCTGTGACCTTGGACACATCAGCTAACCATTCTAAGCCTTAATTTTCTGATTTGAAAAATGGGGATAATAATATATCTTACAGGTAGGGCTGTTGTGAGAATTATATGACATCATGCAAGTCATATAAGCACTTGGCAAAATGCCTAAAACATAGCAAGGTGTCAGTAAATAATGGTGCTTTGCAGCAGCTTTTCCCTCCTCCCCCTCCACACCCTGTTCCTTCTCTTTCTTCTTCTCCTTTTTCTCCTCCTCCCTCTTCTGCTTCTTTTTTCCCCTCTCCTCTTTCTCTTCATCCTTCTCCTTTCTCTCCCTTCTCCTTTTCTTTTCCTCTCTTTCTTCTCTTCCTCCTCAATTATAGGAAAGAGCAGATTCTTTTTTACACTACAGAAAACTTTGTTAACACCCTTCTTGGACTGGGACAATTTATGTTTTCTATTACCTCAGTAAATATTTTCCAAATTGTGTCCCCCCAACACTGCTGTGACAGAATCATTCGCTGCTCACCAAATACTCATGCACTTCTTCCATTTCCTAGCCCCCTTTCCAGCAGGCGGCCGTATGCCTCCTCATGGCCCATGAGCTGTCAAGAGAGTGCTATGCATCATTTTAGGCCAGAACATCAAAGAGTAGGTAACTACTTTCTCCTCCTGTCATGACAAATCCTGGAGTTACACATCGAGATGGTCACAAAGTAGCAGAATCTTCATCAGGTTGGGTTCCCGAGAGACTATTCAGAACAGAGCTTCTCATGAACCCACACTGGCTGTGTTCAGCTACTGGATTTTGAGGTTGATTTGTTAAAACATTATAATTTATCTTATCCTAACGTGTATAATTGCTTCAGCTGTTGATATAAATTATGTGAGCAAGTACTTCAAGTTCAGATAATCTTAGAAAGTGCTAAGTTTTAAAACAGGACGTTTTTGACCTTTAATACATTAATGTCCCTTGTGAGGCTCTGAGTGTTCCGACAAGAATTTGACAAAGGGTGATTTAAAAAACAAACAAACATATTTTGCAAGGTTAAAACACTTTGGAAAAGGCTAACCTAAGCCAGTGTGCTTGGTTAACTGGCTATTTCCTACTGAGAAAATCCTGTTTCTCTATCTCTGTGTGAACCTGAGCAATGTATTTCTGAAGTTCTCCACATAACCCACTTCTACATTCCATGGCTTTCCATCAGTTTTCATTTTTTTCTTCCCTCTGAATCCCAAATGGCTGAATCCCAAATTGCTGAATCCTGCTGGAGAAAGTTAAGAGGTGTAAACTGATTGAACTTCCAATACTGTCAGGCCCGATAATATTGAGTTTTCAGAATTTGTAACTTTTCACTTTATTCTCAGCCAATTCCCCACAAGCCCTCTACCACAGCCGTTATTGTTTTCACTTCAAACTTACCCTTACTCCGGTCTCTTAGCAGAACTCATTACCGGTTCTATGGAAAAGATTATGTCATCCAATGTGAACTCTTATTGCATTCCCTCCTCTTTGTATTTTACATGGGCTATTACCATTCTGTCTTATTTAAAAGAAGGATTTGTTGTCTATTTTAGGACTCCACCACAAGCCCAAACCCCAATCAAGCCATTTTTTCTATCCCCTGTGTCTTAACAGACATTAAGCATAACATAAGCTCTCAGCAAATGAACACATTGACTACCAAAGAGTTACCAAGAACTTCCTAAAACGCCCCCTTCCTCAAATTTAGCATTTCTCACCCTATGTGCTCCCTGCTTGGCCATCTCATATCCTCTCATGACCTTGATGTACTGCTATGCAGGCAAGTTTGTGAACCTAGCCTTTCCTCTTTCGTGTTCTTGAAGACTCAGAATTTCATCTGCTAGCTGGACACCTCCACATGAATGTCTCAGGTACCTCAAACTCAGCATTCGAACTGATCACATTATCTTCCTCCTCTAACTCACTCCTCCTGGGCTTCTCCTCGTGTGGGCCTTCCAGGAAGCCAGGCCCAAAGTCTCACAGATACCTCTCCTCTCTCATCTCCCTGTGTGGTGTAGACTGCAGACCTAAATCTCTGAACACAGACAAATGAGATAGTTCCTCACTGATATTCCAGTCCTCACCCACATCCCATCTCCCAATTGGTGCCAAAGAGGAATTTGACAGAATTCAACATTCATTCATGATTTAAATAGATAAACAAACTTTCTAACAACATAGAAATAGAGGGATAACTATAATGATAAAGATTATCTATCTCAAACTGGCAATCAGTACCATATTTATCAGTGAGAACTTGAGGCATTCTGATTAAGGTCAAGACAAAGATGTTTGCCATTATAGTTAGCCAGCACAATAAGAAAAAAAATAGACATAAGTACAATAAAGAATGAGGCAAAATTATCTTAAAGGATTTATTGATATTTTGAATAAATGGATGAATGAATGAATTTCATAGCAAAATATTTATGTATATTGTTAAGTGAAAATATAGATTATAAAGTATATAGAATGCACTACCCTAACTTTGTGGGAAAAATAAATATATATTTACTGAGTGCATGAAAAAATTGTTATGACTGAAGAAAATTAGTTTTCAAGAAGCCTAAAGGGAAAAATAGTATTGTATATATTGTGTATATTATATATTGTTTTCCCTAAAATAGATTTTCGAAGGTGTAAGCTGAATTTTATTTTGCTTTTGTTTTCATTTTATATCATCTTTAGGGAAAGAGATTCTCTTGAAATCATCAAAATATTATGTAAAAAAGGAAACTTCTGATTTTTAATTTCTAGTCTAGATACTAGGTGAAGTTGAACTTCCCTGGCATTTCCCTCATGGCTGTGTAAAGATTAGCTATCGGTTATCCCTTTGCACAGGCTCTAACCCTTTCTTTTAAATACAAGGTGTCTTAATTTGTCCTAAATACAAGGAACACTCCTTTTTCTCCAAGAACTCACGGGCATAAACAGCCTTAAGGATACTTTTCTACTAAGAAGTGATTTGTTAATTGGTATCTCAGTTCTCAGAAATTTGGTGAGTAAATCACGAACTCTACAACAGGAAATTTTCCTTTTCAGCGGATAAACAGGGGAGGACATTGTTGGCTAGTTTGAGGCGAGGGAAGTCAAAGAGAAACTAGAGCACTGCATCACAAAGAACATTGTTTAGGCCCGCACTTGTTAGAAGTCAGGAAGACTCTTAGGATTCTTGTGACCAAAATTTGCCACACAACTGCCCAGCCCACTTAAAAATGAACAAGTCCACCTGATTAGGGAAATTTAGCTGTGCCTTGACACGGGGTAGATCGGACCTGCCAATACCCGTGGGTGACCGTGACCCAATGCGTGTATGAATCTCATACCAAGACGCGGGAAAAGAGAGACCGGGGCCACGTGGCTGATTCCTTCCATCTCAGGAAAAAGCCTCGTGGCTTGCCCAGCCAGGGTTTTTATCAGGGGCATTGGCACACATTTACATTGGATTGATTATACATGGGATTAAGCAGAACAGGGGTAAGATTACTCATTAGCAGGGCATCAGAATGTAAATTCAGATCCGGTGGCAGGCAGGACCAGGTTAAAGTAATATGCAGGGCACAGCAAGCCAGAATTTTTTAAGATACATCTTTGCCAAATTCCTATTAGAGAATTCCCATTCCACAGACATGACCCACACTTGCTCACACAGGAATCACACGGAGCTGTGCTCAAAATGTATAAATTCTCAGGACTGCGTGTTTACACATGTGTGGAAATCACTGCCACAGTGCCTCCCAATGACTTAATCACCCTCTGCTCATTTTATTTTTGAACCCTCTTGTCCTGAGCTGGACTTTGTCCCAATTTTTGGATTTCTGATCTTATTGTGAATTCTGTTACCAGCCTCCAATATTGTAATACTAGATCAAGGACCTGTCCAGGTCTCTGGTTCCATCTCTGCTCAACTGGTGAGGTTGGATATGATCTTGCCTGCCCCCTGAACATTCAGCTAGTAAATCAGGTCAGGCAGAAATGGTAAGCACTAAGACAACAAATCAGAGGGTATGCTTTTGAGAATATTAATTTTGTTTGGGGATCATTGAGTTTCTTGGAATTGTGATTTATAATATTCACCAAGTTTGGAAAATGCTTGGGCTTTACATCTTAATTTTTTTCTTCCTCCTTCCTTCTGGGATCTAATTAACATATGTTAGACAATTTTCTATTATTCCATAGGTCTCTGATGTCTTAATTTTATTCAGTCTTTTTTTTTCTTTGTGTTTTATTTTTGATAGTTTGTATTGCTGTTTCTTCAAGTTCACTGATCTTGTTTTCTGCAATGCCTAATCTGGTGTCAGAACCATCTAGTGATATTTTTCCCACCTCAGATGTATTTTTCAGGTTTAGAAGTTCCATCTGGATATTTCTTATATTTTCAAACTCTTCTACACATTATATTCATGTTTTATTTTAAGCCTTGAGCATATTTACAATAGCTGTTTTAAAATCTTCACTGATTATGCAATTGGTGTTATTTCTGGTCTGGTTCTTTTGATTGATTTTTCCTTCTAGGTTGTGGGTCTCATTTAGTACTTCTTTACAAATCTAGTAATTTTTTATAGGATGCCAGCTATTGAGCTATCAGGTTGTTTAGTGTTTGGATTTTGTTGTCAGCCTTTAAATATATTAGGCTTTGTTCTGCACAGCAGCTAAACTGCTTGAAAATCAGCTTGATCTTTTAAAAACTGTTTTTAAGGTTTGTTGGGACAAAGTCTAGAGTAGGCTTTAGGGGTAGATAAACCCTCCCACTATACCTTCTGAGTCTCTACTGAAGGCCTTGGGTATTTGAGAGCCCTCTAGTCTGGAATATTAGACCTTCAGTGTTCCCTTCCCCTCGGCGAGCTCCAGAAGTTATTGAGCTTATAGCTACCTGGAAATTATTTACTTGTCCTTGTGGGGTTTCACCCTCTGAAGATTCACAAGAACCCCTATGCAGATTTTCTTGTACTGCTGTCTATTTTCTGGTACTCTGCCAGTTGCAGTTGCCTGAACTCTGATCTCTCTCTCCTCAATTCAGAGACTTACCATGCTTTGTTAGAGTTTCTTCTTCCCTTCTCTTGGTCTTGAGAGCAAGTCCAGGGTGAAGCTTCTTGTGATTGTAAGGCTTATGTCTTATGTTTCTCTTCTGTCAGGAATCATAGCTCTATGCTGTCCTTTGTCTAATGTTTTTAGTCATTACTCCAACATGGCTGGATGTGATGTTTCCCTTTGCTTGTACTTTTAATATAAATAAATGGGGTTGTGATGTACAGATCTTATTGAGTAACTTACCATTATTCTTTCTTCTTTAAATTAAGAATATGGTTGTCAGATTAATACATGTTGATGTGTTTATATGTAATTTGTTTCTTATAACTGTCTCATGATTGGAGTTTTTTTTTTTTTTAATTAGTTTGTCTGTGCCATGAGGGCTAAATTGTCCTGTTCATTCACATCTCTACAGTTTCTCTAAGGCTATGTTCATCAACAAAAATACATCTGCTTATCCTACCAAAATATATTCATCACTTTTTTAATAATTAAAAAATGTGAATTATTTTATTATTTAAGGTTTTATTTATTTATTTTTAGAGAGAGGGGAAGGGAGGGAGAAAGGGGCGGGGGGAGAAACATCAATGTGCGGTTACCTCTCATGTGGCCCCCACTGGGGACCTGGCCCGCAACCCAGGCATGTGCCCTGACTGGGAATTGAACCAGAGAACTTTTGGTTCACAGCCCATGTTCAATCCACTGAACTACACCAGCCAGGGCAATCTGAATTATTTTAAACAGAGAAAAAGATAGAAAATAATGTAACACATATGTGTGCCAATCGTCTAGATGTGAATATGTTAATGTTCCCATATCTACTTTATATTCATGACTTTTGTAATGGAGATAGGGAAAAAGATATTTCAAAAAGAGCTTAAGTCCACTATCATAATTTCCTCTTGCCCTCTACTGTAGGAAAACATTGGAAATTGGTGTGTATTTTCCTATGTATGATTTTATATTTTTCTTACATATGTATTGCTTCAGAAAGACATAGTTTTCTGTATGTTTTAAAACTGTAAAAAATGGTGTCATAGTGTATATATCCTTTTGCTACTTTTTTTGTGTCTTAGTAGTAGGTCTGATATTTTGATTTATTGAAACTGGTAGATGCAGTTACTATATGTTAACTGCTCTATGGCACACTATCAATTATTTTATTCATAGTCTCTTTTCCATCTTCCTACCAATGGAACACTTACCTTTTATTCTTGTACATACTTCCTTGCCCTTGTTTTCACTTTAATAAACTGGCAAAAATGAAATAGTCCAGTATCACTAAATGTGGTAAGCATATGGGGAAATGTGATCTCTTACACCATGTTGATGCTGGTGTAATTCTGTACACCTGCTTGAGGATCAATTTAGTGATACCTGTGCTGACAGGAATCAAAGGTCCATTTCATATTTTGGTTAGGAAAGTGGCACAATCACTGTTATTTGGTTTTGCTTTATAAATTTCAATGAGAAATAAATAGGTTATTATTCTAGCCATCTCAAAACTGAAAACTGCTCTGAAACTTTTATATTTTGGGAGGATGAAAGAGGGCTGGAAAATATTTAAAGTATTAAATTATTTTGAGTAACTTTATTGTAAGATCAGCCAAATCTACAAGTATTAATGGAAAGTAAAGTTACTGATCTTTCACTATGTCTTATAGTAGTGATGCATTGTAACTTCCCACAGGTATTCAAAACATGTTTTATTTCAGTTAGACCCCTCCCTTGTCCCTTAGCTTGGAATGCTCAACCTCATCAATCTCCATCCTCCCTTTGCTCTGATGAGGTGCCTGTCTTTCTCTCTGTCATGCAATATACCCCGCCTTTGCTTATGAAACAACAGCAACAGGAACAAAATCCACAGTGATTCTCAACCCTAACTGCTGAACCACTTGGGCAACGTTTAGAAGCAGCAGTCCCGAGACTCATCTCCAGAGATTCTGATTAAATTGAATTTATTGCCACTGTATTCCAGTTACCAGTACATCTCTTTACACAAAATATTCAATTATGCAAAATTAATATTATAATATAAATATATTTTCTTTATCTTTCACCTTACTTTTGAATTCTGTAATTTGGGCAGACTTTTCACATGAACTACTGACTAATTATGTGAATTTGGATAAATACTTAATTTTCCTGTCACATTTTTCCCTTCATCTGTAAAACACAGCTAATAATCACAATATATTTTCCAGGGCTATTGTGAGTATCAAATTAAATTATACATGTGAGTAAAATGGAGAGCAATTTATAAATGTTAATGATTATGCATTTCTCTGCTCAGTATTACCTTGTGCCATTTGCATTATATCCACATACACTTCTGCATATGTTGAATTGCCATTTCTTGTTTACATTTTATATGGATTCATATATTTATATAACCTGAATTATAAATCAGTTAAGACTTTTAAGGGAAGAAAGATTTATACTTCTTTTATTTTTCCATTTTCATACACAAAGTGAGAGGCAAAAACTATTGAATTAAATGTATTAATAGAACATAGTCCACAATTTAAAATATTTTCTTCTTTTAGCTAAGATATAAACTTTGGCTATGATATTTTATATGCACACATTATATTCTCGTCTACCTACTTGCCATCTATCTATAAACATATAGCAGAAAATTATTTTTTGACGTATTAACCTTTGATCTGTTTTTCTCTGAATTTTTCCTTTTCCTTTCTACCAAATTCAACAAGAGACTTGGCTCATTTGTTCTTGGTTAATTGTCTGATGGGAGGGTTGTATCAAGACAAAAGCAGAAATAACCTTTGAGTCTCTTTTACTTTAGTTTCTAAAAGTCTAAGCTCCAGAGAAGGGAAAGAGATTTGAGGAACAGACATAAAGTCTTGCTAGAAACCATGAAGAACACAGAATTTTCTCAGCTCCAGACAAGAAAATATTTACCCAGGCTTAGAAGAGAGATAAACATAGAGATAAGCAAACTATACAGGGAGGTGGCAAGATCCTAGAAAAGGAGGCTGAGGGGCATCTAGGCAGGTGGGCAACCTTGAGAAGCTTTCCATGTTTCAAACACGACTCAGGATGGGGAGACAGCATCTGGACCTGAAGGAGCCATCATACTGGGATGGAGGACATTCTCCATGGCAACTTGAGTGGAGCGATAACAAAGGAGGGGACTTGTTATAACTCACTATGCCTTGCCACTGTCTAGGATTCTGAAACCATGCACAACTCTGGCCACTGTAGTGGGAACAGATGCTCATAAATACTGAGGCAAACGTATCTTGGTAACTTAGTAGCCAAATAGAAGCCAAGTTGTTCAAAATATTAAGGGAAGTTCTATCTGTTGCACGTTTGGAAATGTCAGCTGTAATTTATACTCACCACATATATGTGGATGCATATATAGCTATTTATAATTTACATTCATATTTATACACACACACAACACAGCTGAGGGTATCTTGCCAGAAATGGTATTTGTATTTTTCTCCCTTCTTTAGAAGGAGAAATGCCTACAAATCACCTTGGAATTCCTGGTGTAGCTTCACTACTGGGAAATTTAGCATTACTGTGGAGTACAAGGAAAATGCCAACTTGAGGTATTTCAGAAAGGTGACAGTCCTACAGGAAAAAGAGCATATATCACACTCTCAAAGAAGTGTGCCACACTTTAGAAGTCAGCCACATATAATATTACTTAAGGACAATGTTATATTAATGTTAACATTTTGCTGATATATTTTTGCTAGTAAGAGAGTCAACAGTTTGTATGGTAAATTAATAATTATAAAACTAATGTTATGTCATTAACAATGAGGAATTGACATGATGACAGTGAGTGGCTAGTGATTTCCACAGCAGGACACAGCTGGCTTGTTTTAAATGACTCTTAAAATGAAGTCAATCCAGGATTTCTCATGTGCAGTATGGAATATACACCCTCAGAGACTCCGGCTTTTAATCCCATGAAAAGGAAGATTGAAAAAAGGGAAATAATTAAGAACGGCTACTGAAAAAAGAAAACTGTTTGAAACTTAAAATTTTATCTTCCTCGCCATCGTATCCTTCCCCTTTGCCCCAGTGCCTGTCCGAATGCAGCTGAGATGTCTACTAACGGAGATGAAGTCTTGCAGCGTCAGTCTCGAAGACAAAGCTACTTGGTGAGGAAGGTAAAGGTAGAAGACGGAAGGAACTGAGTTCTTCATAATTTCCCAGGACTGCCTACCTGCCTCTAGACATCTCGTTACAAGAGAAAGAAAATAATCTTAAATCACTGTGGTTGGATTTTCTGCTCCTTGCAGCTAAATGTCTCCCTAACTCAAACCTGTGTGCACAATGATTGGCTAATATCCTAAGGCAGCAATTTTCAACTGGTGTGCTGCAAGAATTTTTTAAACATGTAATACGTGGCTATTTAGTCAGGGGCACTGACCTCTTTTCTCTTAGATTGTCAAATAAGAAAATAACAACAGCAAATACAACAATAGCCGTCTGGCATGAATGAATTGAAATTACACCTATTTTTTTCAGATCGGCAAGAAATATACTTTTTGGTGTAATGCAGAATTATAGTAAGTAGTTTATGTGTGCTATAAGATAAACAAAAATGTTGAAAACCACTGTCCTAAGGAATCAGATACATTTAAAGCAGGGCTCATCTTTAATAATAGTAAGTGTAAATCCACATTTCACTAAACTGTCTTGGTAATTTTGAAGATGTTTGACTAAGTCCTTGTTCAATTAGATTGGATTATCACTATTTGTACTCACAGTGGGTTTTTACAAGAGCTCATGCCAGGAGCAAAGGTGCCGATTCTGCCACTATCTTGCTGTTGATTTGTGCTAGGAGTGTTAGCATTATCTTTTGTGCAGAGGATTATTTTTTGTTTGTAGAAATCTTTCAAAGTCATTCTTTGTGTCTTAGGAGAATTAGTTTAATTAAAAGATTGCAGTGTAGACATCCATCTAATCAGAATCACATACAGTGCAAAGGGGACTTATAATCTCAAAACAAACAAACAAGGGAGATCCCCAGTGCACCCAACCTCCCTTGCCCACCAGACATGAGAGTCTTCCCTCTCCTCAGGACCTGCTGGTAGGCCACATTTGATGTACAGATGAACAAAAATGACAGTTAGTTTGGATAATAAATAGTAATTAAGTTTAACATATTTATTTTAGAAATTAAAATAAATACAGAGTATGGTGAATTAGATATCCTAAAGGGATATTCAAGGATCATTCTGTTAAAATACAGCTAGATTTTGGGTAAGTTCCTTCCTTCTAAATAATTTTGACTCACTACTAAGCTTTCGAGAAAGTCTGTGAAATTTTCAAAGAACTAAATTAACTAAGTTTCATGTCTTATTTTAAAAAATTAACTCAACATGAATCATGAGCTTAAATAAAGTATAAAACTATGAAACTTTTATAAAAATTTATAGGAGCGAACATGCTAGGTATAAGACTAGGAAGAGTTCTAAGACTTGGCACCAAAAGCACAGTACGCAAAGAAAAAAACAATAAATTGGACTTCATCAAAATTAAAACTTTTGCTCTGCCAAAGACCCTATTATTAGGATGAAAAATCAAGTTAAAGACTGGGAGAAAATATTTGCCAACCACATATCTGACAAAGGATCAGAAACTGGAATATATAAATAACTCAAAACTCAGCAGTCAAAAAAAAACCCTTCAGGAAATGGTCAAAAGACATGATGAGACATCTCACTAAAGAAGACACACAGCTGGCAAATAAACATGTGAAAAGATGTTCACCATCACTAGCCATTAGGGAAATGCAGATTAAAACCAAAATGAGCAGATCCAGGACAGTGGCAGAGTAGGTGAAAGTTACATTCACCTCCTCCTCCCAGGTCCAAACTGGAATTATAACTAAATTATAGAACATTAGTCCTGAATAACGAACTGAAGACTAGCTAAACAGAAGTCTTAAAACCAAGATTTTACCAAAGAAGCCACATGGAGACTGGTAGAAAGGATAGAAGTATGAAAAAGGTTGGCCCTGCAAAAGATGTCATCTGTGGACATCTGGCAGGTGGTGGCTGACCTTGGTGTACCCAGGACTGGCACTGAGTTTAAATCTCTATCAATCTGGTGAACACTGCAATCCCCTAGCTGGTGGCTCACTGAGAACCTACCCCAAGCAGCTCACATACCGCAAGAGGTTCTTTCAGTGAATGAGCCTAAGAGGCAGCCAGACAGAGGAAGTGGATCTTGGGGTGCCTTGAAACTCTTACTGACTTGCCCCAAAGCTCAGTGTGGATGGAAGCCAGCCTTGGTGCACAGCTTCACCTCTCCCTCCCACATCCAAGCCCAGCAGAGGCAGCCACACTGTGGTCCACTTTATGATTCCAAACCGATAACTCAGGGCTGGTCAAAAGCAGCACCTGCGGTTGGTTTGAATCAGAGTCCCTCCCAAGAGGCCCTAGAACTGACAAACCCTGAGGCAAGATTCAGACCATATCAGAGGATGACCCAGTTAGCTCCATAAGTGGTGCACACAAAGGGAGATTTCAGCAGGCACGGGAACTTGCTGGGGCATTCTTTTTTGTGTGGAGTCAGCCCACACACAGCAGCTCATACACTATGATTGGGGTCAATCCTTATTGGGACCAGCCAGCCTGAGGGTCAGTCCTTAACCCCCTATGGACAGGCCAACAGCAATCAAGACTCAGCTACAACAGGAAATGTCACATGCAAGGGACATACCTAGAGCACCTAGCTCAGGTGATCAAGGAGACTGTGCCACTGAGCCCCACAAGACCCCTAATGCATAAAGCCATCATAGTAAGACCAGGAGGCATAGAAAATCTACATAATACACAGAAACAATTACAGAGAGGCAGCCAAAATGGGGAGACAAAGAAACATGCCCCAAATGAAAGAACAAAAGAAATCCCCCAAGAAAGAACTAAATGAAATGGAAGCAAGCAATCTATCAGATACAATTCAAAAAATGGTTATAAGATTGCTCAAGGAACTTAAGGCAAGAATGGAAAACTTAGAACTTTGAAAAGAGATAGTAAACATAATAAAAGATATAGAAACCATAAAAAGAACCAGTCAGAGATGAAGAATACACTAGAAGGAATAAACAGGTTAGATGAAGCAGAGGACTGAATTAATGATTTGAAAGAAAATAAAGCAGAAAACACCCAATCACAATAGCAAAAATAAATAGAATTTAAAATGAGAATAGCTTAAGGGTCAACATCAAGCAAAACAAAATCTGTGTTATAAGAGTACCAGAAGGAGAAGAGAGAGAGGAAGGGATTGAAAACCTATTTGAAGAAATAATGACTAAAACTTTCCTAGCCTAGTGAAGAGAAATGACACAGAAGTTCAGGAAGTGCTGAGAGTTCCAAAGAAGATGAACCCAAAGAGGCCCACACCAAACATATCATAATTAAAATGGAAAATGTTAAATACACAGAGAGAATATTAAAGGCAGCAAGAGAAAAGCAGTTGGTTACCAACCAAGGAGCTGTCATAAGATTGTCAGATGATTTCTCAACAGAAACATTTCAGGGACGAAGAAATCAGCATGAAATTGTCCAAGTGATGAAAAGCAAGGACCTATAACCAAGACTACCCAAAGCTATCATTTAAAATTGAAGGATAAATAAAGAACTTCCCAGATTAGGGAAAGCTAATGGGGTTTACTATCACCAAACCAGTATTAGAAAAAAATGTTAAAGGAACTTTTTTAAGAAGTAGAAAGAAATAGAAGAGAAACATAGTTATAAAGGATAAAATGGCAATAAATATGTATTATCGTTAATCACCTTAAATGTAAATGGATTATATGTTTCAGTCAAAAGACACAGTGTAGCTGACTGGACAAGAAAACAAGACCCATATATATGCTGTCTACAAGAGACCACCTCATAACAAAAGTAAAGTAGTAGAAAAGGGTGTTTTATGCAAATGGAAAAAAAAGCTGAGGTAGCAATACTTATATCAGACAAAAATAGACTTTGAAACCATGGGTATAAAAGAGACAAAAAAGGGAGGTTAGATAATTAAAAAGGGATCAATCCAACAAGAGGATATAAATTTTTCAAACACTTATGCCCCCAACATAGGAGCACCTTACTATATAAAGCAAATATTGATGGACATAAAGAGAGAGATTGACACTAATACAGTGAGAGTAGGGAATTTTAACACCTGTTGACATCAATGGATAGGTCTTCCAGACAGAAAATCAACAAGGAAACAGTGGTTTTAAATGACAAACTAGATCACATGGATTTAATTGATTTTCTCAGAGCTTTTACCCCAAAACATTAGAAGATACATTCTTTGCAAGTGCACATGAAACACTGTCTAGGTTAGACCACATGTTAGGAGGCACAATTTTATAAGACTAGAAATCAATTACAAGAAAAAGAAACTAAAAAACACACAAACACATGGAGGCTAAACAACATGTTACTAAACAAAGAATGGGTTAACTATGAGGTCAAAAAAGAAATCAAGAGAGATCTTGAGAAAAAGGAAATGCGAACACAACAACCCAAAATCTATGGGACACAGTGAAAGCAGACTTAAGATGGAAATTCATAGCATTACAAGCCTACCTCAAGAAACAAGTATACAATCTAACTGTATACCTTAAGGAACTGGACAAAAAACGACAACAAAGCCAGGAAATAAAAGTGAGTAAAAGAAAGGAAATAATAGTGGTAAGAACAGAAATAAACAAAATAGAGTCTAAAAAATACAAAACATCAGTGAAACCAAGAGCTGGTTCTTTGAAAAGATAAAGATTGATAAACCTTTACCCAAACTCATCAATAAGAAAGAAAGAGGACCCAATTAAATAAAATCAGAAATGAAAGAGGAAAATTAATAATTGACACCACAGAAATACAAAGGATTATAAGAATAATTATGCCAAAAGTTGGAAAATCTGGAAAAATGGATAAATTCCAAGAAACGTACAATCCTCCAAAACCAAATCAAGAAAAAACAGAACATTTTAACAGACCAATTACAATAAACAAAATTGAAGACATTATCAAAAAACTCCCATGTAAAAAAGGCCCTAGACTGGATGGCTTCACAGGTGAATTTTACCAAACATTCAAAGAAGTAACACCTATTCTCAAACTATTACAAAAAATTCAAGAGGAGGGAAGACTCCCAAACGAATTGTAGGAGGCCAGCATTATCCTAATTCCAAAATTAGGTAAGGATACTAGAAAGAGAGAAAAGTATAGGCTAATATCTCTGATAAACATAGGTGTAAAAATCCTCAACAAAATATTAGCAGACTGAATCTCAGCAGCATGTAAAAAAAGATCATACAACATGATCAAGTGTGATTTATTCCTGGGATGAAAGGTTAGTATGATATCTGCAAATCAACTAACGTGATACATCACATAAACAAAATAAAGAATAAAAATAACAGAATTACATAGATAGATGCAGAAAAAGCATTTGATCAAATCCAGTACCCATTTATGATAAAAAAAACTCTCAGCAAAATGGGAACAGAGGGAACCTACCTCAGTGTAATAAAGGCCATATAACAAACCTAAAGCTTACATCATACTCAATGAGGAAAACCTAAAATTGTTTTTTTAATACATTTTATTGATTATCCTATTACAGTTATCCCAATTTTCCCCTTTTGCCCCCCTCCACCAATCCCCTGCCTTAGTTTATGTCCATGGGCCATGCATATCAGTTTTTTGGTTTCTCCATTTCCTATACTTTTCTTAACATCCCCCTATTTTGTACCTACAAATTGTGCCTCTTAATTCCTGTACCTTTTCCCCCATTCTCTCCCTTTCCCCTCCCAGATGATAACCTTTCAAATGATCTTTATTATTATGTTACTTTTCTGGTTGTTTGCTTAGTTTGATTTTTTAGATTCAGTTGTTGCCAAGCCATTATTACATGAAATGTTAAAGAGACTTAAAGTAAAAGATCAAAACTATGACTATTAAGATGGCAACAAATTCACAACTATCAACAACTGAATCTAAAATTGTTTTTTTCAAGATTAGTTACAAGGCAGGGATGTCCATTTTCACCACTCCTTTTCAACATAGTGCTAGAATTCCTAGCCACAGCAATCATACAAGAAGAGGAAATAAAAAGCATCCATATTGGAAAGAAAAAAAGTAAAACAATCATTATTTGCAAATGACATGATACTCTATATAGAAAACCCTAAAGATTCCACCAAAAAACTACTAGAATTGATCAATGAATTCAGTAATGTAGCAGGATACAAAACAAATATTCAGAAATTGGTCGTATGTTTATTATACCAATAAAAACTATCAGAATAGGAAGCTAAGAAAACAAACCCACTTAACATTTGCATCAAAAAATAATATTCTTAGGAATAAATCTAACCAAAATATTAGAAGACTTGTATTCTGAAAATTATAAGATACTAAAAAAAGAAGGTACAAATAAATAGAAGCACATACTATGATCTTAGAATTAGCATAATTAAAATGTCCATAATTGCCCAATGTAATCTATATATTCAATGCAATTCCTATCAGAATATTGATGGCATATTTCACAGGACTAGATCTAATAATTCGAAAATTTTATGAAACAACAGATTTCAAATAACCATACCAATAATGACAAAGAGCAAAGTTGGAAATATTACACTCCCTGATATCAAACTATACTACAAAGCCATAATAATTAAAACAGCATGGTACTGGCATAAAACCAGAAATACTGGTCAATGTTTAGACTAGAGACCCTGCAGAAATAAACTCACGTCTACATGGTCAATTAATATACAACAAAGGAGGCAAGAACATACAATGGGGTAAAGACTGCCTATTCAATAAATGGTGTTGGGAAAATTGGACAGATACATGCAAAATGATAAAACTAGATCATCTTCTTATACCATGCACAAGAATAAACTGAAAATAGATTAAAGACTTAAATATAAGAGTCAAAGCCATAAAACTCTTAGAAGAAAACATAGGCAGTGAAATCTCTGACATTTCCCTTAGCAATATTTTTATCTGATATACCTCCTGGTCAAGGAAAGCAAAATAAACAAACAAACAAATAAATAAGTAAAATAAACAAATTGGACTATGTCAAAATGAAATATTTTTGTACAGTAAAGGGAACCATCAACAAAACAGAAAGATAACCTACAGAATCGGGTAATGTATTTGCCAATTATACATCTGATAAGGGTGTAAAATTCAAAATTTATAGAAAACTCATACAACTTCATCCCTCTAGAAAACCAAACAGTCCAATTAATAAATGGGCAGGAGACCTGAATAGACACTTCTCCAAAGATGACATCAAGATGGTCAATAGATATATGGAAAGATGATTAACATCACTAATAGTCAGAGAAGTGCAAATTAAAGTCATAGTGATATATTAATTCACACCTGTTAATATGGCTATTATGAATAAATGCTCAAACAACAACTGTTAGTGAGATGTGGAGAAAAGGCAACCCTTGTGCACTGTTGGTAGAAATGCACATGGGTGCAGCCACTGTGGAAACAGTATGGTGGGTCCTCAGAAAGTTAGGAATGGAACTGCCTCATAGCCCACTAAGTCCACTTCTGGATATATATTTAAAGAAATCCAAAACACTAATTTATAAGATTATCTGCACCCCTATGTTCATTGCAGCATTATTTACAATAGCTAAGATATGGAAACAACATAAATGTTCATCCATAGATGATTAGATAAAGAAGAGGTGCATATTTACAATGGAATATTACTCAGCCATAAAAAGAATGAAATCTTACTATTTGTAACAGCATGGATGGGCCTAGAGGGTATTATGTAAGTGAAATAATATAAATACCATATGATTTCACTTATGTGGAATCTACAGAGCAAAATAAATGAACAAAAAAAATTGAAACAGATACATAGACACAGAGAATAGATTGATGGTCGCCAGAGGGGAGGGGTGTTGGGTAATTGGGGGAAAAATTTGAAAGCATTAAGAAGTACAAATTGGTAGTTACAAAATAGTTACAGGGATATAAAGTACAGCATAGGGAATGTAGTCAATAATATTGTAATAGCTATGTGTGGTCCCAGGTAGGTACTGGAAATATCAAGGGGCACACTTTATAAAGTATGTGATTATCTAACCAGTATTCTGCACACTGAAGCTAATACAAAATAATATTGACTATAAACTGTAATTTAAAAATTAAATAAAATAATAAATAAACAAAACTATAATTAAATATCACTCTACCTGTCAGAATAATGAAAATAAAAAATAATGACCCCAAATGCTGGTGAAAATGAAGAGAAACTTGATCACTAATAAATTGATGGCACTAATATAAAATGGTACAGCCACTCTGGAAAACATTTTGGTAGTTTCTTAAAAGGAAAAGTAGACACATACTTATCATGTGACTCAGCTGTTAAGCTCCTCAGCATTTGTCCCAGAAAAATGAAAACTTATGTTTACACCAAAGCCTGTACATGAATGTTTGTAGCAGTTTTATTTGCAATAATTGCTCAAAACTGCAAACAATTCAGATGTCCTTCGACAGGTGAATGTTTAAAAAGCTGTAGTACATCTATACCATAGAATACCATGCAGCAAAAAATAAAAAATAAAAAGGATTATTGATCCACACAATGTGGATGAATCTCCAGAGAATTACACTGAATGAAAAAATGTTGATTTTCTCAAATGACACACTATATGATTCCATTTTTATAACATTCTTGAAATTAAAAAATCATAAAAATGGAGAACAGATTAGTACTAGGGGTTAAAGAGGAGATGGAAGTGACTATACAAAGACAATGTGAGAAATTCTTATGGTGACAGAGACACTCTGTATCTGACTGTATTCATGTCAATATCCTGATTGTGATATTGATCTGTAATGGTGCAAGATGTCACCGGTCGGGGAAACTGGGTAAAGAGTACATGGGATAACTCCATATTATTTCTTATATCTGCATATAAATCTATAATTTTCTCAAAATAAAAAGTTTAATTTAAAAATTAATTAATAAAACAGTGCTTTGAAACCAGATGAATTATAAGCAAGAAATTCATTTGTCTAGCAATTGATCAACAGTCCAACAGTTATGATCAGAGTAAATATTAACTTCACCCAAAATGAGGGATCTTGAACTAAGCACCCTCAGTGTAGACCATCAAGATCCCCACAGATTCAGTTCAGCTAAATAGGATCTTATTTTGGTAAAATAATTACCAATTTCACAGGAAAAGAAGGCACCATAAAGGAGAACCAATGGATTGGTCAAAGTAGGACCTGGTCTCCCAGACCTTTTTATTTCCATTTACAGCTGTTGAGACAGCTTTTCCCTACCTCCATCTTCACAAGGGAAGATGAAGCCATGATATCCATCTCTATATTCCTTAACCCTCACAAACTTGTCACTGCCATTCACCAAGCTAATCTCATAATGACCTTTATCCATGTTTATGCCCATTTCCATCAGTGGTGCCCAACCCCTGGGTTACTTCTCATCTCCTGTATTTGAATCCTAACATGGCTCAGCACGTCATTTTATGCCCCATCTCCCATCCCTCTCCAACAGATGAAATCTTGCACTGTGTCCTCTGAAACCCATTATGCAAAAAACCTTACACCTTTAACCACTTCTCTGAATACTTTTTCACTTTTTGCTTTGAGGACACCTGAATTTACCCTGAGTGCTCTGTTTCTCCGACAGCCCTTTTATGTGGTAGCTGTTTCCTCTCCTACAGCCCTTTAACCTATGGGCCTGCAAGTGGCATGAGTTTCTTCCTTCCTACTCAGATTTTTCTTTCAGACCCTTCTCCCTTCTTCCCCTTCCTAAAATGCCCTAGCTTTTAAACTTATGTCATACTGCTGAGGACTTCCAGTCAAGATGGTGGCATAGGCAGACATGGCTCACCACTTCACACAACTGCATCAAAATTACAACTAAAAAAACAGAACAAGCATCACTCAGCACCATCAGAAATCGAGTTGAATGGAAGTCTGAAAACTATAGAATTAAACAAACCACAGCCATCCAGACTGATAGGAGGGGCGCAGATGCAGAACAAGCTGGTCCCTCACTGATACCTGGTAGGTAGAAATTTAGGAGGGATACTCCGGGGAGCAAGGAGTCCCAGCCCCACACCAGGCCCTCCCAGCCCAGGGTTCTAATGCCAGGAAGATAAGTCCCCACAACTTCTGGCTACAAAAACCAGTGGGGATTGAGTCAGTGGAAGAAACTTCCAGAGTCCCAAGCAGTTCCTCTTAAAGAACTGCCACACAGACTCACCTATTCAGACTTACTCCCTCTGAGCTCCAGCACCAGGGTAGCAACTTGAAAAGCACTGGTGGTATACAGGGAGAAACTGAAGTGTCTGGCATCAAGGCAAGTAGAGGCTATTGTCCCTTTCCTAAATCCTCCCCCCACCGAACCAGCAAATTGGTGCCATATCTGAGACTCCATCAACCTGGCTAATACTGTTTGACCTGCCTTGGAGATCCCCAGAGACTCCACCCCACCCAAATTATTGGCACACGGAAGCTGCTTTTCCATATGAATGGCTGGTCTTGGTTCATGCTTCATAACTTCCTATCCACTCAAACAAGCAACACCTGGCTTCAGTGAGCTCCAGGCTGAGCACTAGCAGCAGCCAGCCTAGATCTGCAGCTTGGCTTTGCTTGGGAATCTCCAAGCCCAGCACAAGTAGCAGCTATCTCAGATTGCTTTACAGCTCAGGTTGGGTAGCCTTGGGCAAAACACAGGTGGGGGCTGACCTTGGCTGACATCACCTGGGAAACCCCAGGGCCAGAACATCAAGTGGACAGCTACAGAACACTTTGGAGCACTACCACCGTGTCCCTGCACAGCTTATCGTCCATGGAGGATGGAGGTTGGTGGTAAATAGTCGTAGCCAGTCCTTGAAGCTGACTGGCATGGGCAAATCCCTCCTATTGATTTGCAAACAGCAATCAAGACTCAACTACAAGAGGAGGGTGTACTCAGCCCACACAAAGGGTGCACCTCAAGTACCCACCTTGGGTGATAGGGGAGGCTGTGCCACTGAACCCTACAGGACACCTACTAAACATCACCACATTACCAAGACAGGGAGTAATAGGAGCTCTACCTAATGCATAGAAGCAAACCCAGGGAGGCTGAGAAAATGAGGAGACAAAGTAACATGGCCCAAATGAAAGAACAGATAAAAACGCAAGAAAAAGAGCTAAAGAAAATGGAGATAAGTCATCTGTCAGATGCAGTGTTCAAAACACTGGTTATAAGGATGCTTGAGGAACTTAGTGAAGACCTGAAAAGCATAATAAAGATCCAGTCAGAAATGAAGAATACACTAATTAAAATAAAGAACAATTTATGGGGAAACAACAGTAGAGTGGATGAATCTGAGAATCAAATCAATGATATGGAACATAAGAAAGCAAAAAAAAAAACCAATCAGAACAACAAGAATACAAAAAAATAAAGATAGTAATAAGCAGTATATGGAACAACTTCAAGCATTCCAGTATTCACATAATAGGGGTGCTAAAATGAGAAGAGAAAGAGCATGAAATTGGAAATCTATTTGAAAAAATAATGAAAGAAAACTTCCCTAATTTGGTGAAGGAAATAGACATGCAAGTCCAGGAAGCACGGAAAGTCCCAAACAAGATGGATGCGAAAAGGCCCACTCCAAAACACATCATAATTAAAATGTCAAATGTTAAAGATAAGAGAGAATCTTAAAAGCAGCAAGAGAAAGGCAGTTAGTTACCTACAGAGGAGTTTCCATAAGACTGTCAGCTGATTTCTCAAAAGACTTTTCAGGCTAGAAGGGATTGGCAAGAAATATTCAAAGTCATGAATAGAGGGATCTACAGCCAAGGTTGCTCTACCCAGCAAAGATATAATTTAGAAATGAAGGTCAGTTAAAGAGCTTTCCAGACAAGAAAAAAACTAAAGGAGTCCATCATCACCAAACCATTATTATATGAAATCTCAAAAGGACTTATTTAAGAAAAGGAAGATGATCATAACTATGAACAATAAAATGGCAAAAAATGCAAATCTATCAACAATTGAATCTAAAAAAACAAACTAAGCAAACATAAAGAAAAGAGACAGAATCATGGATATGGAGAGCATTTTGATGGTTGTCAGGTGGGAAGGAATTGTGGGGAGAATGGGTGAAAAGGTGAGGGGATTAAGAAGTACAAATAGGTAGTTTCAGAACAGCCATGGGGATGTAAAGTACAGTATAGGAAATGGAGTAGCCAAAGAACTTATATGCATAACCTATGCACATGAACAATGGTGGGGGGATTGCGTGAAGGAGTGGGGAGGGGTGCTGGGTGGAAGGAGGACAAAAGGGAAAAATTCAGGACAACTGTAATAGCATAATCAATAAAAATAATTAATAAATAAAATAAAATCATGCCATATTCTTCACGGTTACAGCCATATTTTGACCCTTAGGATCTATTTCACCTTTTTTTTTAAATTTGGGAATCAATTTTTCTTTATAATTTTTATTGGAGATTAATGTCACTCTTTCAATCTTGGTTATGTGCCCTCCAATTTTATCAATGGAAAACTCTTTTCTTTTTTTTTTTTCAAGCTCTGCTTTTTTTTTAACTTACTTTATTGTTCTTCAGTTACAGTTGTCTGCATTTTCTCCCGTCCCCTCACCCTCACCCCTTCAAAACCCACTTCCCTTCATTGCTTTCACCCTCCCTCTTGGTTCTGTCCATGTGTCCTCTATAGTAGTTCCTAAAAACCCTTCTCCCCATAGTCCCCTCCTCCCTCCCCTCTGGCTATTGTTAGACTGTTCTTAATTTCAATGTCTCTGGTTATATTTTGCTTGCTTTGTTCTTTTGCTGATTATGTTCCAGTTAATGGTGAAATCATATGGTATTTGTCCCTCACTGCCTGGCTTACTTCACTTAGCATAATGCTCTCCTGTTCCATCCATGCTGTTGCAAAGGACATAAGCTCCTTCTTTCTCTCTGCTGCGTAGAATTCCATTGTGTAAATGTACCATAGTTCTTGATCCACTCATTTGCTGATGGGCACTTAGGTTGCTTCCAGCACTTGGCTATTGTAAATTGTGCTGCTATGAACATTGGGGTGCATAGGTTCTTTTGGATTGGTGTTTCAGGGCTCTTAGGGTATAATCCCAATAGTGGAATTGCAGGGTCAAAAAGCAGTTCCATTTTTAGTTTTCTGAGGAAGTTCCATACTATTTTCCAGTGGCTTCACCAGTCTGCATTCCCACCAACAGTGCAGTAGAGTTTCCTTTTCTCCACAACCTCTTCAACACTTGTTTGTTGCTTTGTTTATGAGGGCCATTCTGACCGGTGTGAGGTGGTATCTCACTGTGATTTTAATTTTCATCTCTCTGATAGCTAGTGATGCTGAACATCTGCTCATATGTCTCTGGTCTATCTGTATGTCCTCCTTGGAGAAGTGTCTGTTCAAGTCTTTTGCTCATTTTTTAATTGGGTTTTTTGTCTTCCTAGAGTGGAGTCATATGAGTTCTTCATATATTTTGGAGATCAACCCCTTGTCTGAGGTATCATTGGCAAATATGTTTTCCCATATAGTTGATTCTCTTTTTATTTTAATACTGTTTTCTTTAGCCATGCAGAAGCTTTTTATTTTGATGAGGGCCCATTTGTTTATACTTTCCTTTATGTCCCTTGCTCTAGGGGACATTTCAGTGAAGGTGTTGCTGCATGGAATGTCTGAGATTTTCCTGCCGATGTTTTCCTCTAGGACTTTTATGGTGTCATGACTCATATTTAAGTCTTTTATCCATCTTGAATTTATTTTTGTGTATGGTGTAAGTTGGTGTTCGAGTTTCATTTTTTAGCATGTAGCTGTCCAGATTTCCCAGCACCATTTGTTGAAGAGGCTATTTTTACTCCATTTTATGCTGCTGCTCCTTTTGTCAAAATTAATTGGCCATAGAGACTTAAGTTTATTTCTGGGCTCTCTATTTTGTTCCATCAGTCTATTTCTCTGTTCTTATGCCAGTACCAGGCTGTTTTGATTACAGCGGCCTTGTAATACAGTTTGATATCAGGCATTGTGATCCCTCCTACTTTGCTCTTCTTTCTCAAAATTGCAGCAGGTATTTGGTGTTGTTTATGGTTCCATATAAATTTTTGAAGAGTTTGTTCTGTATCTGTGAAAAATGCCATTGGTACTTTGATAAGGATTGCATTGAATCTATAAATTGCTTTGACTAGTATGGACATTTTGATGATGCTGATTCTTCCGATCTACGAGCACGGTATATGTTTCCATTTGTTTGTGTCTTCCATGATTTCTTTCTTCAGTGTTGTGTAGTTTTCTAAGTACAGGTCTTTTACCCCTTTGGTGAGGTTTATTCCTAAATATTTTATGTTTTTTGTTGCTATATCAAGTGGGATTATTTTTCCTGATTTCTGCTTCTGATGTTTCATTGTTGGTATACAAAAGTGCCTTTGATTTCTGCATATTGACTTTGTGTCCCACTGTTTTACCAAATTCATTTATTAGGTCGAGTAGTTTTTTGGCGGATTCTATAGGTTTTTCTGTGTACACTATCATATCATCTTCAAACAATGACAGTTTTGTTTCCTCCTTTCCAATTTGGATGCCTTTTATTTCCTTTTCTTGTTTGATTCCTGTAGCTAAAACTTCCAATACTATGTTGAATAGAAGTGGTGGTAGTGGAAAACCTTGTCTTGTTCCTTATCTTAGTGGGAAAGATTTTAGTTTTTGCCCATTGAGTATGATGTTGGCTGTAGTTCCCTCATATATGGCCTTTATTATGTTGAGGAATGCTCCTTCTAATCCCACTTTGCTGAGTGTTTTTATCATAAATGGTGCTGTACCTTATTGAATGCTTTTTATACATCAATTGATATGATCATATGATTTTTGTCTTTGCTTTTGTTTATGTGATGTATTACATTTATTGATTTGTGAATATTGTGCCATCCTTGCATCCCTGGTATGAATCCCACTTGGTCATGGTGTATGATCTTTTTAATGTATTGCTGGATAGGTTTTGCCAGTACTTTGTTGAGGATTTTAGCATCTATGTTCATTAGTGATATTGGCCTGAAGTTTTCTTTCTTTGTTTTGTCTTTATCTGGTTTTGGGATTAGGATGATGCTGGCTTCATAAAAAGAGTTTGGGAGTATTCAATCTTCTTGGATTTTTTGGAATAGTCTGTGAAGGATAGGGGTTAGCTCTTCCTTAAATGCTTTGTAGAATTCTCCTGTGAAACCATCCAGTCTAGGGCTTTTGTGTGCTGGGAGCTTTTTGATTACTGCTTCAATTTCATCTGCTGTTATTGGTTGACTCAGGTTTTCTTCTTCTTCTTCACTGAGTTTTGGAAGATTATATTTTTCTAGAAATTTGTCCATTTCACCTAGGTTTTCAAATTTCTTGGCATAAAGTTCTTTGTAATTGTTTCTTAATATCCTTTGTATTTCTGTGGCATCAGTTGTAATCTCTCCTCTTTCATTTCTGATTGTGTTTATTTGGGTCCTCTCTCTTTTTTTCTTGATGAACCTGCTTAAAGGCTTGTTGATTTTGTTTATCTTTTCAAAGAACCAGCTCCTGGATTCATTGATCCTTATAATTGTGCATTTAGTCTCTATGTCATTTAATTCTGCTTTAATCTTGGTTATTTCCTTCCTTCTACTTGCTCTGGGCTGTCTTTGTTGTTGTTCCTTGAGTTCTTGTAGACGTAGGGTTAGGTTGTTTGTTTGAAATGTTTCCATCTTTTTTAGGTAGGCCTGTATTGCTATGAACTTCCCTCTCAGGACTGTGTCCCATAAGTTTTGGGTTGTTGTAAGTTCATTTTCATTTGTTTTGAGAAACTTTTTAATTTCTTCCCTAATCTCATTCTTGACCCATTCATTGTTCAATAGCATACTATTAAATCTCCATGATTTTGAGTGTTTGGGTTTTTTATCCTTGGGGTTGGTTTCTAATTTCAGTCCCTTGTGGTCAGAGAAAATACTTGATATGATTTCAATTTTCTTGAATTTGTTGATGCTTGTTTTGTGTCTTATCATATGGTCTATGTGCATGTTCCATGTGCATTTGAAAAGAATGTGTATTTAGTTTCTTTGGGGCATTTCACCTTATTTTTAATTAATTTTAGCTACTGGTTTTCTTTTATTTAAATATCATTACCATTGTCTTAATTCTTAATAATTTCAATATTCACATAGATAATCTGTCCTATACTTTAACCTCTCATTTCCTTGACTGTCTCTCCTTTAAGTGCCTGTTCTTTGCCCTATCTTTTATGCTTACTCTCAAGGTCATACCCTAGACCTTGCCATTACCAGTAGTTCCAACTCTCATATTTCTGGCTTTCTGATTGAAGTTGACATGGCTACAAGACTTCTGTTGTCCAGTGAAATGGGCAACAGAAGCTTATGATGAAGAATTTTATTTCTCTTCCCCCTGGCATGATGACTAGCAACATTTAATGACAGCTGCCTTGTCAACCTGGAAGCTTCACTGTTCTTTAGTGAAAGAGAGAGCCCTCCTGCTGACTTGGTTGGGCTTGTAGGTTGAACAGGAAATAAATCTCTATTACTTAAAGTTACTGAGAATTTGAGTTTGTTTATTGCTTTAGCATTTTGTGCTTGCTTCTACTTCTTGACCATTCCTCCAAACTTTCCACATCACTTCCTTTACTAGCCAGATCCCAACAAACCTATGTAAATATTAAAAAACCAAAAACGATATATGGGAACTCTATTTGATTTCTTTGGTAAATCTAAAACTATTCTAAATAAAGAATTTATTAAAGTTAATATATGGAAGTAATGTCAGCAAGATGGTAGACTAGGTAGCTCCAGGCCCTACTCCTCTGCAGACACATTAAAAATAATTATATACTGGCTAAAATAACTTTATAGAAGCTCTGTAAAGCAGTCAATGATCTTCAGTGACCAACGGAATATTCAATCCAGAAAAGCCACACTCAAAACAATAGAAAATTTCATGGTGCTTTTATTTATCTTGCCCCAGCCCCCTACCTGTATAATCAGGAAGAAGTGGCCATTTCCTGTTTTTCTCCTTTGGAATGCAAGGAGCAGAGTCAAACTTGTTTGCTATGTTATAAACTGTCTGTAAGCTGCCCAATGGACTGGTGTCTGTTTTGCCAGATTTGCAGTTCAGTGATAAAAGAGGGCATAACATGGATCTCATGTTGGAGAAGGTCACAGAAGGCATATGAAAGCTGTAGGGGTACTACAGTTGCTTAGAGAGAAAGATTACAGGTAGAGGAACATAAAAGAACATCTAAATCCTTGAGAAGAAACTCAAGGCAAGAAGAAAACTTGAGGGCGAGATTCTTTGTGAAATTAAGACATTTAAAAGTAGGCATTATGTGGATGAAACAAAAAAGCAAAGTCTTCTCTCCTTACACACACAGGGCCATATAAAATGCATGCTCAGAAAAACCCAAGAAAACCTTGGGCCTTTATTCTGAGCTAATCCCAAGGCTCAGAACATGCCCTGATAATTAGTAATGGTCTTCCTTTCCTGTCTCCTGTATCGGCAAAGACTGAGAGGGATGGTTGTTTTTTCAAATGCCCACTTTTCAATAAAAGATCACAATTCATACAAATAAACAGAAAAAATATGGCCCATACAAAGAACAAAATAAATTTTCAGAAATCATCCCTGAAAAAATACAGGCACCAGATTCCCTAAATAAGGACTTTAAAACAGCTGTCTTACATATGCCAAAGAGCCCAAGGAAAACACAAAGAAAAAACTTAATCATGTCAGAAAACAATATATAAACAAATGAGAATATCAGCAAAGAGATATAAATGATAAAAATGAACTAAACAGACATTCTAAGGCTGAAAAATGTAGTAAGTGAATTTTAAAAATGTACTAGAGGGGTTAAACAACGGGCTTGAAGAGACAGAGTCAGCAAACTTGAATAAAAGTAATTTGAAATTACCAAGGTTGAACAGCAAAAAAGAAAAATAATATGGAAATGTGAACAGAGCCTAAAAGATTTATGGAATGCCATCATGCAGATGAACATACATATACACTGTGGGAGTCCCAGATGGAGAAGGTATAGGAAAGAGCAGTGATTATTTTAAAAAAATAAATAATAGCCAAACATTTCCCAAATTTGAACATAGACATGGATTAACAAGTCCATGAACCTTAACAAACTTCAAGTAAGGTAAACCTAAGGGCTACATACCAAGCCACATTATATTTAATCTTTTGAAAGATAAAAACAAAGAGAATCTTGAAACAACCCAAATAAAGTGACTCATCATGTACAAGGGATTCTCAATAAGGTTATGAGAGGATTACTCAGCAGGAATTTGGCATGCCAGAAGGCAGTGGGACGATATATTTAAAGTGTTGAAAGAAAAAAATATGTCAACTGAGAAGTCTATACATGGCAAAAAAATTCTTTAAAAATTGAGAAATTAAGACATTCCCAGATAAACAAAAACTGAAGGAGTTCATTATCACTAGGTCTACAGTCCAATAAATGCTAGAGAGGTTTTAATGTTCAATTGAAATGATTCCAGACAGTAACTTGAAGTCACACAAAAATATAAATTTCTTTGGTAAAGATTAATACATGAAAATAGATACAAATAGTATTATTAAAATTTCAGTTTGTAACTATTTTCTATAGGATTTAAAAGACAAATGCATAAAAATAATTATAAATCAAGGTTAAAGGGTTCATAATATATAAAGATATAAGTTGTGATATCAATAACATTAAGGAAAGGGAGTGGAGCTTAAATGAGTCAAATTTTTGTATGCAACTGAAATTAAGTTGGTATAAATTCAAAATAGATTGTTATAACTTTAGGATGTTATATGCAATCCCATGGGAAACAAAAGAAAAAATATCTATAGTCTCTACACAAAAGAAAATGAGAAAGAAATAAAAATAGGTCACTACAAAAATCAACTAAATGCAAAAAAGGCAGTAATGGAGGAAATGAAGGACCAAAAGCTGTAATATACAAAGGAAACAAATAAAAGTAACAAAAGTAAATCTTTCCAGACCAGTTATTACTTTAGATGTAAATAGATTAAACTCGCCATCAAAAGACATAATTGGAGCAATGAATACAAAAACAGGATCCAACTATATGTTGTCTACAAGAGGCTCTCTTGAGATCTAAGGACACATATAGGTTGAAAATGAAAAGGTGAAAAAACATATTCCATGCAAGTAGTTACCCAAAGAGAACAGAAGTTGCTATACTAATATCAAAAAAAAATACACTTTAAGTCAAAAACTGATATGAGAGACAAAAAAAGACATTATGTAAAGGTAGAAGGGTCAATTCACCAAAAATATAAACGTTTATGCCATAAACATTAAACCATAAAACATATGAGGCAAATATTGACAGAACTGAAGGGACAAATAAACAGCTGTACAATAATGTTAGATCATATAGAATGGAAATAGCAGCAGCAGAAGAAAAATTGAAAAATTTACGAGTATGTGGAAATTAAACAATACACTCTTAACAACCAATGGGTAAAATAAGAATTCTAATCACAGGGAGATTAGAATTTATCTTGAGACAAATAAAGAAACAACATACCCAGACTATGGGATGCAGCAAAGCAATGTTAAGAGAAAAATTTATAATAGCAAACACATTTAAAAAGATGGAAGATGTCATATTAAAAACCTAACTTTATATACTAAGGAACTTGAAAGATAAAAACAAGCTAAACCAAAGCTAGCAAGGGAAATTAAAAAAAAAAAGATTAGAGTAGAGACAATATGGAGAATACAAAAAAATTTAAAGTGAATAAAACCAAGAGTTATTTTTACATAAAAATCAACAAAATTGGCAAATCTTTAAGAAAAGAAAAAAGAATATTTTAAAAACTCAAATCAGAAATGAAAGAGGGGATAGTACTATTAATTTTATTGAAGGAAGAAAGGGTTATGAATGTACTATGGACAATTATACAGCAATGAATTGGATAACCTAGATGAAATAGAAAATTCCTAAGCATATAGTATACAAAGACTGAATCATGAAGAAATGGAAAATCTAAATAGATCTGAAACTAGTGAAGAAATTGAATCACTAAAAAAAAAAAAACAAAAAAACTCTCCTAACAAGTGCAAGATCACATGGCTTCCTTTGTGAATTCAGCCAAACATTTAAAGAAAGACTGACGACAATCTTTCTCAAGCTATTTCAAAAAATTGAAGAGGAGGGAACACTTCCTAACTCATTGCATTAGGCCAGCATTACCCTGATACCAAAACCAGACAAAGACACTACAAGAAATGAAAATTACGCACCAAGATCCCTGATCAATCTCGATGCAAAAATACTAACAAAATCTAATCAAGAGCATATTAAAATGATTATACTCAATGACCAAGTGGGATTTACTCCTATAATGCAAGGTTGGCTCAACACATAAAAAAAATCAGTGTAATATACCACATCAACAAAATGAAGAAAAAATAAACACATATAATCATCTCAATTGATACAGAAAAGGCATTTGATAAAAAGCAGTATCTTTTCATGACAAAAATACTCAATGAACTAAGATAGGAGGAAACTACTTCATAATAAAGACCATGCATGAAGCTAGAAATAGAAGACTGCCACCTCAACATACAGACTATATATGAGTAGGGGAAAACTCACAACTTACTTCATACTCAATGCTAAAATGAAAAGCTTTATCTCTAAAATCATGAACAAAACAGTAGTGCCTGTTTTTACTATTTCTATTCAGTGCAGAATTGGGAGTCTTAGCTAAGACAACTAAGCAAGAAAAAGAAATAAAAGTTATCCAAATTGTAAAAAAGAGAAGTGAAATTATCTCTGCTTATAGAAGACAATCTTCTATGTAAGAAAATTCCTAAGTTTCTTTATAAAACCTGTAGTAATAAATGAACTAATAAATGAATTCAATAAAGTTGCAGGATACAGAATCAACACACAAAAATCAGTTGCATTTTTACACACTAACAATGAACAATATGAAAAGGAAATTTAGAAAAATTCCATTTTACTAATATAAAAAAAAAGAAAATGCTTAGGAATAAATTCAACCAAGAATAAAATAGACTTGTACACTGAGAACTTTAAAACATTACTGAAATAAATTAAAGAAGACATACAGAAATGAAAAGACACTCCATGTTTATGAATTAGAAGACTTAATATTGTTAAGATGTCAATACTACTCAAAATGATCTATGAATTCAATGCAATCCCTGTTAAAATTCCAATCACATTTTTTTTGCAGAAATAGAAAAATCCATCCTAAAATTTATATGGAATCTCAAAGGACCCTGAATAACCACAACAATGTAGAAAAAGAATAAATTTGAAGACATCACACTTCCTGATTTCAAAACTTACTACAAACCTGCAGTAATCAAAACAATGTGGTATTAGCATAAAAACAGACATATAGATCAATGAATGGAATAGAGAGCCCAGAACTAAACCTTTACATACAGGGCAAGTGATTTCTGACGAGAAGGCCAAAGACCATTTAATAGGGAAAGAACAGTCTTTTCAACAAATGCTGAAAAACTGGATATCCACAAGTAAAGAATGACATTGGTCTTACTTTTTATCACATACAAAAATTTAACTCAAAGTGGATCAAAGACCTAAACATATGAGAGAAAACTATAAAACTCTCAGAAGAAAACATAGGATAGATGTTTTATGATGTATTTGGCAATGATTTCTTGGATATGACATCGAAAGCATAAGTGGGGAAAAGAAAGATAACTTGGAATATATCAAAATTAAAAAAGTTTTGTGCATCAAAGGGAACCTTCAACAAAGTAAAAAGGCAGCCCACAGAATGGGAACAAATTTTTGCTAATCATACACCTGATAAGAGATTAAAATACAGAATATATAGAGAATTCCTAAAACTCAACAACCAAAAATATACATACAATTTAATTTAAAAATGGACAAAGAACTTAAATAGACATTTATCCAAAGAAGACATACAAATGGTCAGTAAGCACAGGAAAAGATGCACACCATCACTATCATTAGGGAAATGCAAATTCAAAATATAATGATATACTACTTCACACCATTAGGGTAGCTATTATATAAAATAAAAACAAAGAAAATCACAACAGGAATATCAAGTGTTGATGAGGATATGGCAAAATTGGAACCCTTGTGTACTGTTGATGAGAATGTAAAATGGTGAAGTCACTATAAAAAACAGTATGGTGGTTCCTCAAAAAATTAAAAATAGAATTACCATATAAGACAGTAAGTCTATTGTGTATACACCCAAAAGGATGAAAGCGGGGACTCAAACAGATATTTGTACACTCGTGTTCATACCAGAATTGTTTGTTATAGCCAAAAAGTGGAAACAGCCCAAGAGTCAATGAGCAGATGAATGGATGAACAAAATATGGTATATACAGAAAATGAAATATTTTCAGGCATAAAAAGGAAACAAATTCTGCCTTGGCTGGGTGGCTCAGTGGGTTGGAACTCTGTCCCACACACCAAAAGATGGAGGGTTTGATTCCTGGTCAAGACACATATCTGGGTTGCAGTTCCAACGTCCGGTCAGGGCATATATGGGAGGCGGGAGGTAACTAATTGATGCTTCTCTCTCATATTAATGTCTCTCTCTTTCTTTCTCTGTTTTTCTTTCTCTTTAAAATAAATATTAAAAAAAAAATCCTTGGGTGAGGACTGAAAAAAAGAGACAAATTTTGACACACTGACACGTGCTACGACATGGACAAATCTTAAAAATGCTCTGCTAAGTGAAATAAGCCAGCCATGAAACAACAAATATTACATGATTCCACTTCGTTGAGGTACTTAGGGCAGTCAAATTCATCAAGACAGAAAATAGAATGGTGGTTGCCAGGGCTGGGAGGAAAAGGTTGGGAAGTTAGTGCTTAATGGGTTAGTGCTTATCTTCTTGCTCAGAAGATAACAAAGTTGTGGGGACGGATGGTGGTGATGTTTGCACCGTGAGAGTTAGTGGCACTGAATTGTACATTTAAAAATGATTAAAATGGTAAATTGTATGCTATCTATATTTTACACAATAATAAAGTCAATATAAATAGAAATTCTAATATTTTCCCTCAAATCTCAATGAATTATCTTGAATGCCATGTGGATTGATGTCCTCCGTTTTGGACACCACTAACCTAGGGTGTCCACTAATCTAATCCACCAAAGAGAGTTAAGATCTCAGACTCCTCTGTCCTCAACACCTGCTGAACCACATGGGTTAACTTCCAAGAGAGCCCAGTAGTTCGGAGCACCTGGGAGATTCCTCCACCTCTACCATGTGATATGTGCAGCCTCTCATTTTATCTGCTCCACATACTCACCTTTCATCTGGGACACATTACCAGTGTATCATAGCTCTGTTACCTAGGAGTGTGGCTTCATGCCACACCGGTCTAAACGACAAAGAGTAAAACTGCTGTTGACAGCATTGCCAAAAACAGTCCAAGGATGTGTCCTAAAGTGATCAGCTTTGCTACTGAGCCTCTTAGTTTCATCTCAACATGGTCATTTGTGTATGCGGACCGTAGTCAGGGATGCCGTTTCTGTACCTGAACATACCTTGTTTTTATAGGGAAAAATGTTCTTCAAGTTGAGTGAATCCCAGAATACTTAGAATATTTTTGCATAAACCTGATGTCAATGTGTGCATAATACAAGATCAGCACATTGTAATTATCTCTTGGAGAAACAAAAATATCCGATTAGGTTGGAAGGTATCTGGAATTAGTGCTTTTGGAATTGACTAGTGATAGTTAATGGGTCTGATGCATCTTGAGATGCTTAACTGGCAACTCTGGACTCATCATAGTCCCAGAGATGATTATTGGCTTTGTTTTGATGTCTTTTAATTCCACATTTGTTTCGACTCCTTTACCAGACCAACACATTTATTTTTCTTTTCTGCATCTGTTCCCAGAATGTTTCTGTTTAGCAGAGAAGCAATATCAATAAACCCTACTGTGTTAGAGAGTTTTTCAGGCAGCAAAATAGCTGGTCTGTCTGCCAGAAACTGTTGGTGTGATTTTTTTAGTTTTTTTAAAGTATATCTTGTAAGAGCTGATTTCCAATTAAAACATAATAGTTTGACTTTGATTTAGTCATGAACTTGTGAACTCACATTACATAATATCTTCATATCTGTACCAAGTTTTGACATTTTCCAAGCATTTCCATACACAGTTTCTCATCAGTGCAACAATAACTACTATGCAGCTATCACTAATTCTTTTTATAGGAAAAGCAACTGATATTCAAAATTCCTGAAAAAGCTTTTTCCATAACTGTTGAAAATATGACAGAACTTATGTGTCCCAGGCCCCTGAAGGGATGCAGACACATTTTATGGCATCCAAGAGATCTTTGTGAGGATATTTGAATTTCGTGATTTATTTTGGTGATGATAAAATAAACATGCTTTAGATGAACTGGATAAGCACCTTATAACAAGATAAGCACGTTCATGATCATGTTGGTACCAAATGAGGCCTTAAAATCACAAACGTTTGCTTTTAATGTGGTGTTTCTTGTGATAAGGTGGACAGAATTATTCTAGGGGATCTATGAGTTTTCACATCAATCAGCCCTAAGCAAAGTATGACAAAGGGTAGAAAAAAGTTAAACATGTGAGTATTTTCAGAAGACTCTTTTCCTTTCCTTCTTCTAAAAGAAGACTTTCTTGTTGTATGGGTAGCTTTGTGGCTCTCACTTTCATTGTGTTGCTCAACATAGTGATAGAGAATTATAAGGAATGTGAAATGATTTAATTTTGTTTCAAAAAGCGGATAGCCTTACACCAAAGGAAAAGAGAATAAATCCAGGAAAGGAATAGGATCAGGTGGGGAGGAAGAAGAAAATAAAGACTGAGAGAGGAAACAGCACAGGAAGATAAACTCTGCTCTGTTTACCATATACAAGAAAAAAAAAGGAAAAGAGGACTTTAACAAGTATGTTGTGTATTATGAATTAAAACTACTTCGGTATATTTTTAGAGGCTGTTTTAAAAGACTAAGTAGCATTGCAATTGCTTCGGATTTTAGGCTGATGTGTGAATGCAATACAGTGCTGACAGATTATTTTATTAGTTAATTTAGGTTTCTGTGAGTGTCAGAAAATTGAAAATATCCATGAATTGAAGCTGATATATATTTATCTATAATTTTATAAAAGCAGCCCAGGGTCCATGGTCATCAGAAGGTCAGGCCTCCGTTGTTTTGGGGTTCTGTCATCCTAATATGTGGTATCTACTTCATAAGCCAAGATGGGTGCCCCAGCTCAATTTATCGCACTGCATTCCAGCCAGTAGAAAGAAGAAAAGCGGGAGAAAAGGCAGCAAAGGATGAACATTAGTGTATCTTAAATAAGGTTCCTAGAAACTGCTATATGACGTGTTTATATCCCCTTGGCTAGTTTTAGATTCATAACTAAATCTAGCTGAAAATGAACCTGGAAAATAATAGATTTTTAGTGACCATGTGCCTAGCAAACAATTATATTACTACAGAAGACGGGGAGTGTTTATATAGGATCAATTGCAACAGATTCATCACTTTGGCTTCCTCGCCACTCACATGCACCCTCCTTTTCTCAAATAGCATATAGTCTTCCCCTACATAAAAGGTAAGCAAACAAAGAAACTCCAGAGTCCCACACAGTTCTGTGCCCATTTATATTAACTATGTCTTTTATTGTCGTATTTTGGTGCTTTGACATCAGTGTCCTTGCTGACCCTGGAGGGACTGACTGACCCTCCCAGTGTTAGTGAGTTGCTAGAGACTGCAAGCAATTTACTTTCATTGTGGCTTTCAAATGCAAACCAGCTGATCCAGAGTCCACACCCCCATCACTTTCCTTAATGGGTGGTCACACTCAGGGCCACTGTCTGCCTGCCCTGATCACCCCAGGGCCAGGTAACAGAAAACTAGGGACAACCCCTAGGCCCCTAAGCCCACTGAAATGATTCAAACTAGCCAACCCTAAACCCACTCACCCTGCCCTGCCTGTCCTCCCGACAGAAACCACAGTGAAGACTCTTGCCCACAGCTCCCAGCTTCATCTGCCTCCTGACTGACTCGGGTGCTCTTCAGCGTGGCCTCCTGTGGCTGGTATGCTTTCTTCTCTTGGCATCTGTGAGTAACAGTCTTTTCAAGGACAGTCATCTCCTGATCTGTTGGCCTTGCCATGCCTACATAATAACAAAGCCTGTATTTTAAAGCGTAGTTCGAAGTCCATCATCTCTGGGTGTCACACAGCTTTTTTCTTCAGTCCAGACAGGAGCCTCATGTTCTGGTGGCCTGTATGACCAAAGACAAACTATCTCCTCCAAGGCACCCGAGATATAATGCCGAGCAGGAACAGGGTAATCCCAGTGAAAATTCCAGTAAAACATCTGTCAAGGAGAAGTGGGAAGCACCAGCATTAATCTGTGGAGATGGAGCAGGAGCATTCTCTGCGGTCAGGAGGGTATGTTCCCTGGCTAGTCCTTCTGGCAACCCCTGCAGGGGACTCAAAATAATCCAGGCGATGGCTCCCCTCCACCTCCACTGCGATACAGAAGAGAGAACACAGTTTAATACTGAGTAAGCATTACTTAATCACCTGCATGGCAGGTAGACTGAAAGTGTCTAGAAAGTCGAGACTGAAGTTTGGATATTTATATAGAAAAGTGGGAGAAAGAACAGTTAAACCTTCTCTTACCTGCTCACATTGTCTCCAGGAATGCTCCTACAAATTACCATACAACGCGCACGTTCACGTTCTACTGGCCAGAACCAGCAAGGGAAGCCAGAAAAGACAGACTTTTTCTGAGTTGCTATGTGTTAGATAAAACCGCTATTACTATGGAGATTGGGTACTGAGGACAACCAACAGTCTTGTACATTATGAAACATTTGGCTGTATCTGCTCCATCAGCTGCATTGGGGTTGTCATAGGGGAGGCCTACCACTGTGCTGGCCAAGGAATCGCTGTCTCTCCCAAACGTTGTCATGCTGTGCCCTTGGCCACAGTTTCCATTAGTTAGCTCCTATTTAGATCTATTAAGCTATAATGTTAGTTACATTATTAAACCTGCGAGGTGAGAAAGATATTTTGAAATATTAACTTATGCTTCCTTTCCTCCTGATATATCCTCCTGCTCAATCAGCTAGCTACCCATTTTTCACAGAAGGAATAAAACAGTAGAATGCAATTACCAAGAAGAAAATTCTTGCCTCTGACCTTGAAATCCTAAGACTGCTGATAGATAAAGAAGATTACATCAGCAGCCAGAGCTCTACCCCCAGGGGTGCCTCCCTTCTTAAGCATGTGTGCATTTCCCTGGCTTGGGGAAGGATGAGAGCCAGAGGTGAAGCAGGAGGGTGAGATGCTGGTGAGTCCCTGAGAAGAGGCCCAGGGTGGCAGGTGGGGAGTGTAGAATCACCTGGATAAGTTTAGGACCCAGGAGCAAAAGGCACTCATATGGCCAACCCCCAGGAAAGAGCCCAGGAAGCTTAAAAAATGATTACCACCTAAGGTGTCCTGGATGAATAAATATGTGCATAGTATGTCCAGTGTATTAGGCATCTGCAAGCTGGAGACTCAGAAAAGCTGGTGGTGTGATTTCAGCCCAAATCCGAAGGCTTAAGAACCAAGAGAACTGAGGCTAGAAGTCCCAACCTAAGGGCAGAAGACTGATATCCCAGATCAATCAGCCAAGCAGAAATTCTCCCTTCCTCCACCTTTTTATTCCTGATCAAGCCTTCAACAAATTGGATGAGGACCACCCAAACTGGGGAGGGTTATCTGCTTTATTCAGTTTACTGATTCAAATGTGAATCTCCTCCAGAAACACCTTCACACACACACACAAAAAAAAATCCCAAAATAACATTTAACCAAAGATCCGGAAACTCTGTGACCTAGTCAAGTTGACATAAAAAATTAAGTATCACATCCAAGCCAAAAAGTGTGTTTCCTACCGTCAGACATTCATTCGATTATACTTACAATGAGGTGCCATTGGAGAATTTAGTCAGGGAAAGACAGGATTAAATGGACATTTAAAAGTGATAACTCTAATGGTAGAAGCGTAAGCATGTTTAAATGCTGCTGGGAAAGGCTGTCCAGAGGAAGGGCTAAAAATCAAGGAATGAGAGGCAACCAAAGCAGATGTGGCCAAGCAGGCTAAAGAAGTGTTTGCTGGGATGTTGTCATCATCTGCAGGGCTGATATAAATGGTATGGGCCTGGGGACAGCAGGTTTCAGATGGGGCCACATTGTCTCTACTTACTCCAAGCTTTAGAAATTCCAGACACCTTGGGGAAGTTGCCCTAGTCCCCATGCTCGCTCCAGATCCAGTACGGGGGTCAGTCATTCCTGTTCTTGAGTGTGCGTCAGAATCACCTACAGGGACTGTCACAGTGTAGAGTTCTGGACCCCAAACCCAGAGTTTCTGGTTCAGTAGGTGGGGCCCAAGAACGAGCATTTCTAATAAGCTCTAAGGTAATGCTGATGCTGTTTGGGGACCACATCTGAGAACCACTGCTGTTGTGAAAGAAATGATAGTCAAAAGATGCAGCAGGCAGAGGGTGAGGTCTCTTGCATCCAAGGGTCTGTCTCAGGTGGCCTTTGGCTAATCCCCAAATTGGTTCATGGCCATCACCACAGGACAGCACATTTTTACATGCCCACATATAATACTGAAGTTTTTTATTTCTCGAAGCCTCTGAAGTTAAAGGGCTTGCTGTTGGCGATAGCACTAGGAGCAAGAGACCAGTGGGACGTGGGTAGGGTGCTCCTTGCATGTGGCAAGCATTCATTGAGTGTCCCTGTGGGTGGGGCACAGTTTGGGGAGCCATTTGTGTTGTATATTATCTCTCATATTTCTTTATGTGAGGTTGGTGAAGTTTTACCCCCATTTCACAAATGAGGAAACAGCGATGTAAGGAAACTGTTTGAGGTCTTGCAGCCAGTCTGTGGAGGCCTGGGGCCCTGAGCCTGGGCAGGTGGAGCTTGGCACCACATCTCTGAACCACTGGGCCCCACCAACACCCCCTCACAAGCCGCCCCTTCACTCTCTTCCCTTC